>APFE031447391.1:0-14531 GCA_000404065.3 Pinus taeda | reverse complement strand
GTGAACAAATATACAAAGGAATTTTTCATTGTGTGGAGTATGAAAGTGCAAGTGATGGTAAAGAATGGTGGCAAAGCGTAATTAAAATTAAAATAAAAAATCTAGAGCCATTATGAGAAATGCGGAGGTGCAAAGGAAGCTTTCATTGTATTTCCTCTACACCTAGACATTGCCACATGAATTCATCAACCTTTCATAAATTTGGTAAATAACAATTTTTTTGAACAAGGAACATTGCATTTGGAACCCTTACGATGTTCTCTCATTGAATTGTTAAAGGAAAAAATATTGTGATATTCTTCCTACTTATTGTTTGAATTCGATAAGCCATCTCCAATATGAATAGAAATATATTATTGTTCATGATGGGGAGAAGATCCCATTTCTCGTGTGGAGTTGCAGAGGTGCTTATCCGCACTTCTTCACACTCGTCGTCACTGTAACTTGAATTGTATGAAAATGTGTGATCACTCTACACCATGATGTTTAAACGAGACGGAATACATATATTTTTTTAAATTGTGCTAAAAGGTGTAATGAGTTATAATGATGAGTTATAATGCAAGAATTTTAGGTGTGAAAGAGCTTTGAGGACCATACTTGGCGACTTTGTTGGGGAGAAAGATAAAATAATATATTCTTATTTTTGGTCTTTATTGTTGGGTCTCTCAGTTATGCTCTTAAATTATACAAATAAGACCAAAATAGCTTTTATCGGGGAGGGTTTTAGAATGGTTGCATCTAGAAGAATATCAGTGATGAACTCGCTGACAATGAGATGATGTAGGCAACTTTTACGATGCAGTATGCTTTAACAATTTGGCCCATCCATGTTATTTCGTTCATAATGTATTTTGATAACATGAAATGAGATTGGACTATGAATCCAATGTTTGATTTCGATAGCCAAATTTTTTGGTTACAACTTCACATAATAAACAAATAATTTATATGATTTTTCGATGTTGTGATTGAGAGAGATTGATTGTACATGATTTATGTTGGCACCATTATTTGAATTAATTTGCATTACCATTATTACAAATTGGGCTCATGTGTGTGTTTTTTTAAACTAAAGGTTGATGTCATGGTTTACTTGTTCAAAATCTATATAGCTATGTGAAGTTAACAACAGCATAAACTTTACTAAATTATACTTTCTACAAGAATCCATGAGATATAAAAAACTTGGCCAAATAAGCAAAGGAGAACATTTCACATTTTCTGGAAAATCACAAATTATAATAATACTAAATGTATTATGAAAAATTGTTATTGATTCCAAGAGGACTATAATGAGGATTCCGAAGGAGCACATTTGATATTTTCTAGAAAAGCACAAATTATAATAATACTAGATGTATTCCAACAAAATATTATTGATTCCAAGAGGAATATAATGAAGAGGGTGATAGACTCATAGGCAAGTTAATTACGGAGACAAGGTCCACGTAAAGTGAATAATGACTACATTATGTGGAGTGCATAGGAATCTTCCTCCACACAATGAAAGCACCTTTCTCCACACCTTCACACAAAGAAGGCTCAAATACCATTTTCAGTGGTACACTTATGTACAAAGTGGATTGAGTTTATACAAGGTGACACCCAAAGTGGTATTGAGTCATATTTCCTTACCTCAAAATCACAATGGATCTGCAGGTCATCAAGGAAGTGTAGAGTGTAGAGGAAGTTTTCATTATGCATCCTCCACACTACCCCTCTATACATGATGCTATGATGGTGGGAAAGGGTTTCAAATGTTGGCAGGTTTACTCATGGCTCAAGAAAAAATAATATCAAAAACCATTTCTACAATCCAATTGCAATACAACACCTAATTCTCACTCAATATGCATGCATTGAAACTGTAAGTGGTTACTATTCTAATATATCAATATAATACTTCATCACTGTCTATCTATAAAACACATACAATTATCTGGAGAAACAAAAACATAGATGCACTGAGAGATTCTACTAAACTCCAACAGGTGAAGAGTCATATGAAGTACCAAAGAAGCCACCTACTTAGTCCCATGACCTTCTATAGCCTAATAAAATTAAAATAAGTTACGCTTGTTGATATACTATATTTCACTTAGAAATACACTTCAATTATCAGCTACGAGCTAACATGTTTGACATTGTATATGTTGTCGCAACTTTATATAAGTTAGGCATAAATTGATACATTCGAATCACAGTTTGTGTAACGACCCACCTCGAATTGTAGGAGGAATATGATTATTAGCATGCATATAATAGCTACATATGCATATATCACATGCATGGAACTAATGTATATACTAATTGTATATAACAAATGTCAGTATAGGATAAATTAATTAATTATTAAAAGTACTAATTAAATCCCTAACTATCAAGAAGGAAACAAATATATTAAGTATAAAATTCAATAATGAAATTTAAGGGATATACTAAAGCTAAAATTTTAATTAATAAACTCGTCAATTAGTAACTGTTTAATACTCCATTAATTAATAAACCTAGATAATAATATCATTTCAATCAAATTTTGGATTAATTAAACCAATTTAAAATCATTAACTAATAAAATAATTTCAAAATGAAACTAATTTACAAATGAAACTAGCGGATCGAATAAAATCAATCATATATATTTAATGCTTATAAATAATTTAAACATCCCGAAAGGTGATGATTTAATGGTTATATCTAATTTAAAACACCAAAGGGTGATCAATTAATGCTTATAAGTATATTAAAATCGAAGGGTGGATGACTGCCAGAGTCATAAAGACCATACGTCATGATGTCAAGTGATCTATTGCTAGATTCATAAACACCGTAAAATCAAACTTAGGTTTGGGTTGAATCAAAAGCCAAGTTTTCAAAAGTTCCTAAGGCCTCCACAGGTCAACAATACAAACCAGAGTGCATGCACCTGGTTTCTAAGGAAAAACCGGTGCAGAATTGCACTATGTTGGCGAATGAAAATAGCACAAATATCATAAACCCAAGAAAAAATAAAAATTCAAGAAATCAATCACACAGATCTGAAAGGTCATTAGTTCATAAAGGCACAGGTTAAGATAAAGATGAAGGATCATAAAGAAAAACTAAGGAAAAGGAAGAGAATAGAGACATTCCCTAGCATGGTTACCCATTTGTTACACCAGACAAATCCCTCTTGTGGACAAGAGAGATATCCCTAGATCCTTGATAGAAACTAGAAACAAGCAAGACAATTGAACTAACTCTTTCCCTAAGTTGGACTCGTTTGAATTATAAATATTAAAGCTAATGGATGAGCCTCTTACATATTTCACGAAATCCTCGATGGATATCCCTTATTGTGACTTGATGCAACTCCTCAATGCTTGACAAGACCTACAAACATAAACCATAAAATGATCAAAAGCATATGCGATATAATAATCCAAACAAAACTTAAGTTGATGATCAAGGAGATTAAGGATTGAATTTTTCTTAATCAACATTGTAAACAATTATAAACCATTCATCATTCTAATAAGACAAACCAATGGGAGAAAGTGTTCATTTGTATTAATCAAAAATAAAGAGGAGCCTTACAACCTTTGCCTTGATGTCATGAGTTTACTCCCAAAGGCATTCAATCTCCTCCTTAGATGACGATCTTTCCAATCTCAAACTAGCAACATAAGTTTATATTCTCTGATTTCTGACCTCCTGTAACTCTCTACCCTCTAGTAATTTTATAGGCCAAGAGGAAGAAATTTCAAATCCAAGAGAGGAGGGTGAGATCCCCTAATTGAGGGATTAGATTTCCATGTGGAAAGGGATCAAGATGCATCATTTCAAGGTTATAGTTTGAATCAAGATCAAGATCAAGATCAATCAAGATCAATCAACTACGTTTCTATAATGTAATTTTTATTTTTACTTTCTTGAATTCACCTACGTGGGTTTATAGTGGCAAACAAAGTGTATCTCTATGTTGTTCTCATAGTTAATTCTAGCAAATGCACGTGAAAATATAGGAAAATCAACATAGGTGAAACCACGGGGCCTTCACTCAATGAACCTTTTACATATCACGTGCTTTCATGGCATATTAAACAATACCCTTAATTTGACTACATATTGGAAAATACCTCTAAAACCACATTATTTAACCCCCTACAATTATTAACCCAATACAACTTCCCAATTTAAAAACCCCTACTTTCACCAGATATTGTAGGTATCCATTTTTTCATTAACATTTTTTATACCCCTTTATATTTTTTCATTAACTTTGAGCTCCAATTTTTATACCTACCAATATAAAATCTTTTTACCCCCTATATATCCCCCAATATAATATGCCATTTTTTCCTCAATATGTATTCCCCAATATGAACCCACATGGTTTGGTATTGCTCTGCCAGTGAAGCCCCCATGGGTGAAACTTGATAAGGTAGGACAATTATTATTCCCAAATTTCTCATGTTCTTCAAGATATTTTTAGCTGTTTGACTTCTAAGCGAGTTCAATCAAACATGTTCATGGAAGGTAAAAATACCCATAAACTAATCAAGTGTCATGGAGACAAATTGACATGTAACAGGTACCCAAGCCACTTTGATGAGATGAAACTTTTTGTGGCGCTGCTTACCACCCTCCCATAAAAATTTCCTCATAATTTTAACTAGTTTCCAAAGAATCCTAGTTGGCAATAGGAGAACTATGAATTGGTAAAAACGAAATATTGATAATACCAATTTAATAAGAACTTGATTCACAACTAAGTTCAACCAAGGCAGTCCCCATTGTTGAAGCTTGGACTTGAATTTCACAATAATTCTTAACCATGACTGTGAATGGTGGGATTTTAAATGGATCATAAACCCTAAACATATAAAATATTTCTAAGAGGTTGTAGGATGGAACCAAAGAATAAGAACCAAATGTTTTTGAAGAAGGGGGATAATATTCCAAGAATAGATCTGTGATTTTCTATGATTACTAAGACCTCTAGAGAGGAATAGATATTGATTTGGAACTCGCTTGAAGCACTTTGTAATAATTAATTAGGCTCCTCCCAACAAGAACGTATCATATGCAAATTGGGAGTGATTTATACTCTTGATTCATGAAACATATCTTATACATGGAAGCTTGACATTCCTTTGTTCATATTCAAGACACCTGCTTAATGAATATGCCATCAAGATTTAGAGGAAGGGTGACAATGGGAACCCTTGATGGAGCCCTATTGAGGCTTTAAAAAATATTAAGGAGTGGCCGTTCACCAACAAGGAGATCAAAGGAGAGGAGATACAAACCTACAATCATTTTATAAATTTCCCACTAAAGCCGAATTAAGATAGAAATTTTAATAAAAGGTTCCAAGTGACATGGTCAAATGAATTTTCCATATCAAGTATGATGAACATAATTTATCCTTCCTACACTGCTCAAATGTATTTCCTCTTAGACTAAGATGATATTATCTATTATGCGCCTTTGGCCCACGAATCCCCCTTGATTCTTACATATGATATTGGGAAGGAAAGGTTTTATGAGCTATGATAAAATTTTGGAAATAATCTTATATGAAACATTTCATAAAGAGATCAGTCTATATCTTGCGAATGAGGCCATATTGACTTCTTTGGGAATCAAGACAATAAAGGACAAATTAATCCCTCCTCCCATACAATCATGCTTGAAGATGTAATCCACTAGAATAATAAGATCAAAATTAATGACATCCCAATAAGCCTAATAAAAGTGGGATAAATACCCATCTGGAACTGGAGCTTTGTTCAGGCTTTGAGAAAATGCCATTTTTCATATATCCTCTTTTGTAATGCTTCACAGCAGGTCTAAATTGTCATCTCCAGGCACCAATTTCAGATTTGATCTAGCATGTACTAAACGATCTTTGATTTAGGTATAGGTTGGGAAAATTATAGAAAATTGAAGTGATTGACAACCGCCCTTTGGATCCCCTTAGAGTGCTTGATCTACACTCCATCCATGCTAACAAATTTAATGTTATTCCCCCAAACCAATTCCTTAGCTTCGTTATGGAATAACTTAGTGGTGTGATCACTAGTTAGCAACCATAAGTTTCAAGACTTAAGGCTCCATTCTTCCTCTTCTAATATTAGCACATGATGGAAGACCTCAAATTCTATGTGCTTGTATTTCAGAAGCTCCTTTGCAATGGATCCTTGCTCTATTTTCCTTTTATACTATGCCAGATTTGATTTATGCATGTTTATTTTGGCGACCTTTCTTGATTATTTGTTTTTATCATGTGCTTAATGACTAACTTTAGATATTTTTTTCCCCAAAAGGTAATTAAAGAACCAATTTCCCACCTACTCCATGTTTCCATTGGCAAATCCAAGAAATATTCCCTTTAGATCCAAAGAGGAGAGAAGTAGAAGGGAAATGACCCACAGTCTACTATTTGCAATACTTGAAGAGAAATTGGTTGATGATTTGAACTCGACCAGGGAAGAATATTAGAGGATATCTTAAAGTCTTGAGATAAAAAGGAAGATGAAACTAAAAGTCTTCCTAGGTGGGCTACAATATTCCCTTGGCCAAGTCTACAACTATTCCATGTAAATTTGTTAACCTTGATAACTATTAGATCTATCTAAGTAATGAGATCCTCTAATATTTATTGAAACTAACATCGAACATGGGATCCTCATTTTTTTCCCTAAGGATGGTAGGTTTTGTTAAAATCCCATGCCATAATACAATCTTGATTTCAAATGGAGCCTCTGAGGTCTAGGACAGTCACTCAATAATTGAAATTTTCTGTCTATTGAATAGGCACATATACATTTTTCTATGTAAGGATTGACATTCAATTACTGATAAAAATAAGTAAAAATAATTATACATGGTGTTACGGGATGCCCTGCAGGGAAACCAAACAAAAACCACCATTTTAAAGTCTTGATATTACATATACTAAGTTTGACTAAAATGTCTGTCAACACGATAGGCAAGAGTGAAAATGATTTGCAGAATGATACATAGAAACAAGAACTTTGCCTGGAGCCACAAAACTAGTAGTAAATGTGCTTAACGTGAAACTATCCTATGTAAATGAACTATAAGCCACATAAGGGATGGCCAATTACTTGAGTGAGCTTGGAAGACTTGAGACTATAAATGAGCTGCGAAGAGTCACAGACTATAAGCCATGAGCCACAAGCTACAAGCCACAACCCAGAAACACGCATAACAACGACCCCTCCTGGGCTCATTGAGCACACATAGTGGGAGCTCCTTCCTCTACATGCCTGAGCCTCTACTATTCACAATAGGTACTCCTTCCCTGTCCAGTGATAACACATAATAGGAACTTCTTCCCTGACACCCCAGAGCCTTGAACCTCTACACTACTTCGAGTGTGACGAATGAGCTACCTTCTTACAAACTCTATGACCTCCCAAAAGCAGTGACACAAAGCTTATACTATTCACTAACATGACAAAACTAAGAATTTGAAGGAATTTCTTCAAATTCCCTGCATGCCTCCTAATGTAATTAACTCCACTAATTAGATAATTGCCAATAGTCTGAAATGTAAGCCTTAGTGCCAAATTGGAGCCTCTGTGCAACCAAGTAAATTCTACAGGTCATGAATTTCCCCGCGACTAATGGACGCCCAACCCCAATATCCAAGCAAACATAGAGAGAAAAATCCCAATTATATGCATCGATCCTAGCTACCAAAGAATTGTGAGGAGGATCAACATTGCAATTATCCTAGGCCATGGCTTGAATGGAAACCTAAATAATATTTTGATTCTCCATGAAACCATATGAATGAATACTATCTTTGCACGATGGAGCATTAGGCCAACACAATTCACCCTGAGGTTGAGTGTCCTTATAATCATCACACACCATCATAAACCAAACATTGTGGTACTAGATTACATTAACGATAAAGGCTCTAGGCATGAGTGAATTTAATGGAGCATACACATAAGTTATGGTTGATTCATGACCCCCTAGGTGGAGAGACAAGTCACCCAAAGTAGTCTTGTCAATTGGAAGACTACATTCGCACCCACGGTGGGGGTGAATATGCACATATACGTTAACAACAATAAATTCTAGGCATGAGTCAATCAACTTGAAAATATAGGTAGACCAAATTTAGAGGCCCCTAGAAGCCCCATGTGATCCAATCACTCTAAGCTCATAATTCTTCCAAAATTTTGAAAACTTTTGGAGGGTCTCTTGTTCCCCATATTTGTCTCATGGAGCAAGAGGATGGCCAACACTTCCTTTTTTATTATATAATTAAATTTATACATCTATTTATTGGAGTCTAACCCCCTGCAATTCCAAAAGAGGAATTTGATTATTTATTGTGGGAATTGTTGCCTCTAGAATGGAGGCCAGACATGTTTTTATTGACATTTATACTAACCATTTTGGATGGATGGATTATTTTTTAGGTAACCATTTCCTTTATTTTTTTATAAAGTTGTTTTATTATTGAGCTATCGATTTGTCTTCCTCCCTACTTTTCTTTGCGAATGATTTATTTCCTTTTCATTGTTCGCATTAGATTTTTGATCTACAAATCTGGTTGGTAACCCTGAACCCCAAGTTTTGAGGGCCTTGGGGGAGTGAAATTCTTCTTCTTATGAATTTATATCCTCCCCTTTATTCCCCAAAGAGGCTTCCTCTAAGGGAGCATCCCTTCTGGCGCTACAAGAGAAGAGATCTGAGTGGGGCTTGGGGCCTTCCCCATCATCATTTTAGTAGTTAGTATTTCCCGTTCTTCTAGAGTTTTTTTTAAGATATTGAAGCTATTGTTTTGATCTAGGGATATATTTTATTAATAGTAGAGGTTCCCTCTCTAGGCATTGACCCTAACTTTTTTGGAGACATGGGCCCTTTCCCTTTCGGCGTTGTAGTCGCTTGAGGAGGAGCTTGGTTTTTCATCCTTGCAATTCCTCTTCTTCTATTCTATTACTACCATTATTATCCATCATTACTCTACTTTAGCTCCTCTTATTCCTTCTTATTACAATCACATGTGAAATGCCTATATTCATGGAAAAACTTGCATTTAAATGGAATTTGACTGTAATCAACTTCTTGTATATGAGATCAATTATCTAGGTTTATATTTATTACTGTTTGTAAACACTTGTCTAGCTCCAGTTCCACACAGATCTTGGTGCAAGTTCACAACACGTCTTGTGGTTTATCTTTGTCAATGTATTTTCTAAGAATATTCCCTATACTTCTAAAAGTTTCCTCATTCCATCAATCTAGCAGGAAGAAGAGAAGTTTAACTCATACTAAGACTTATGTTGGAACACCACATTCAGGATTAAAATATGGACTCCAATGATCTAGATATAACCCTTGGCCCCCCCATGAAGTAGGGGTTATTCCTAAAGATGAGATTCCAATTTTTTTCCTTCGGATAGGAAGGTGTAAATCGATTGTCAATAAAATGACATTGAAACCTTAGTTTTAATCTTCGGTATCCAATTCTCATCGATACATGCTCGTTGGGATCTCAAAGAGTGTCATAAGCCCATAAAATGACAATTAATCCTCCTATTTGCAAGCTTCAGTGTCATTGATTTAGATTGAGGTGTGAACCTCCACCTTTGCAATGTTCTTGATCTTCTTCACAAATTTTGAGGATTCAACCTTCTAGAAAAGTCGCCCTCTAGCAACAACGGCATTAAATTCCACTATGTTTGGAGGGGTTGCGGGGGTGAGATGGGGTCCTCTTGAACCTTGATTCATTTTCAACAAAGAAGAGAAAGCACCAAAGGATAATGGGTTGAGCAATGTGCATTAGGTTTTGTTTGATTTTTCCATAATTAATTTACATTTCAAAACTAAAACAATATTGTAATGTTATAAATGATTATATTTAATATATTATAATATCATTTTATAATTTATTTTTAATTTAACACTTAAAAATGAATCTAAGAATTTTATGTTTATAATTTATATATATTAGACATTTTTTTTTTTTTTTTTAATTTTTATTAAAAAATCATAGTTTATATAACTAATAACTCTTATATTGATGTTTAGTTTTAATGGTTTAATGAATTTATGTTTCATAATTTTATATAATAATTAAAAATATATATATATATATATATATATATATATATATTTTAATTTATTAAAAAAAATTCAATAGTGTATATAACTTAATAATTTTCTTTTAATATATTGATGCTTAGTTTTTAATGGCTAAGTTTAAATTTGCCCGGATGCTGGTGTATTAATGCCGCATTAATGGAGTGGCTCTCCCGCACGAGCATATGGTCCTATAGGTGGCAGGATCGCACAGGGTACCTGCTGATCACTTGGCATTCCGAATTTATTGCTCCCTTCGATCAAAAAAATTCACTTGAGGTTTTACTTATGGGTTTGTCGGCTCTCTCATATACCATTTCCCCCTAGCCCTCCTGGATTAGCTTGCCTCAGACTCTGTATTCCTATAGCGCTTCGGATGCAACCTTAAATGTCTGTTTTTTGAATTTTAAGCGGATCTGTTACTTCGGCACCTGCTTTACTTCGGCTTGCTTCAATTCCCCTTCAAGCTGTCTATGCATTTTGATAATGGTGCACCACTGCGCTCGTAGTCGCTATGGTGGCATTTGTGGAGGCCGTGGGCGATCTCAACCTGCTCCTTCACCTGATATCCCTATGGCTCTTGCGTCCCCTCCCTCGGCTTATAAAATTCCACATCAGAACAGTTCTGGTGGTATGCCTTTCCCGCATAACACCTTCCAGACCACCCATTTAAAATTTCAAAGTAGCCTCAACAAGCCTATTCTCTCGGCCAGCATCACTGTCATCTTTATGGAGGAAGAGGCTCGGCCTAGCGTTTTTGTGCATACCTCGGCGACACAGTCTCAGGGTGGTGATGGAAGCAAGTAGCATGGAAAAGACATTGGCAATGTGTTCAATTGCGATGATGTGTAGGCAGAGGGAAGTGTTCCTGATGATATCAAGCCACCAGACGGCAACCTCCAGGGAGTCTCGGGCTCTGTTGACCCGGCGAGTTGTTCCTGTGGCATCCGTCGTTCGGCGGCTCTTCTAGGTGGCAGCAGTATGGATGCTAAGGATATTGAGGGCGATTTTTGGGTGGGCAATGCATGCCCGGTTGCGGAGGAAGTTAAGGACCATGACATGGTTGTTTGATGCCTCTTGAGCCCTGTTTGCTTCCCTAGCTTTTCTCTTTGCTCTCCAGGTCACTACGCTATGTTTCTTTGGTTTTGATAATGTCTTTTTGCAACGGGTCTTCGGTTCTGCAGTTGTTTTTTCCTCTGGGTAT
This sequence comes from Pinus taeda, assembly GCA_000404065.3. Lineage (NCBI taxonomy): Eukaryota > Viridiplantae > Streptophyta > Pinopsida > Pinales > Pinaceae > Pinus > Pinus taeda. Next base: position 3,211 of record APFE031447391.1, on the reverse strand, counting down.
CTGGTCAGTATAGATAGCATGGTTACAACCCTCCATCTGACCTTTCTATGGTTTACCAACATGCTCAGTTCTCAATGTATGGTTTTTTGGAATTTTGTATCTGGTTTTCCCAACCCTGGGATATTTTGGATGTGCTGTTGGAAAGTTTCGTTTCTCCTCTGAGGTTTCGACCTCCTTGTAACTGTATTTTTATTTTCTTTTAATATAATTAGTTTTACTAAGAAAAAAATGGTTAAGTTAATTTTTCTAAATAGAATTTAATTGTATTTCTAATATAAATGGGAATTTAATAAATATATTGACTTTTTAAAATTAATTATAAATTGTTATTGAATTGTTTTTTACATTATTTAACATAAATTGGTTTTTTACATTAAAAAAATCATAAAAAATTCCTAACTATATTAAATTGTTTTTTTTTTTTTTAATTTAATAGCAACGCATACAAATTGTTAATATTTAGAAAAATAAGTGCCTAAATTTTATAAAGAAAGTTTTAAAATAGCAATTAAAAGATAAGTTTTAAAATACAAATTAATAGAGGTAATTAATTTTGAATTTAATAATATATGACTTTTTAAATTATTAATAAAATTATATTATAAATTGTTTTTTTTTATTTTTATTAAACATAGATTTTTTTACATAAAGGATCATCAAAAGAATTCTAATATTATTAAATTGTTTTATTTTTTTTAATTTAAATAGTAAAACATGCAATTGTTATATAAATTTAGAAAAATAAGCATTTACATTTTATAAAGACACTTTTTAAAATAAAAATTAATAGAGTAATAATTAATTTTTTATTTAACATTTTAAATAAAATTTATTGAATCTCAAAAACACATGATCATCTCAATTTCTAATTTTCATTTAGTATTAAAATTTCTTTTAAAAGAACATCAATCTAATAATTAAATTCATGATAAATATACTCAATGAAGACAGACACTTACAACTCTCATATTTGTAGTTGTCAAGATAATAAGACTAATATTTTAACTATAGTGATCTAATGAATCAATCTATTATAACTTTAGAATCCTCAACACCTTTAAAGACTAATGTCTTTTGTTTTTCTCAAAATAAAAGGAATTTCAAAGAGCTACTAATTCATCTCGGGTATTGGATCCTCAACTTTTTGCTAGCTTTATCAAATAATAATGATGTGCAGGATGTGTAGGTTCATCAACTTTCTGTTAGCTTTATCAAATAATAATGATGTGTATTTAAATGAAACATAATACGAATTCACAAAGACTTGGAACCATTGACATGCTCTATTGAAAAACTCCAAGGTAAATTATATTTAAAATTGAGACCATGGCCAGACTTACCTATAGGGACCACATTATCCTCCTTTATTTTAACTCAAAATGCTCTATAAAAATAATCCTAGGTAAGTTTTATTTAAAATTTGGACCGTGTTGAGGCATAACTATAGGGACCACATTATCCTTCTTTCTTCTAGCTTAAAATACTCTATAAATAAATACAAAGTAAATTATGTTTAAAAATAAGACCATGTAAAGCCTTAGTTATAGGGACCACGTTATCCTTCTTTCTTTTAATAAAAGTCAAGGAAATCATGTGTGACCAAACTTGGGTTACCCTTTTTACTTTTGAATAACCCCCAAGTTTTATAAAGCCATAATTATGAACAACGTGAGAGGTTAACCCAATAAAGATATAACCATCCTATCATGTATCGATTGCCTCATATTTTGATGGTGCCCTATAATTCTAGAAACCATTTCAAAGTTTAAAGAACCTCTTGACACACATACAAAATGAAAAAAAAAAACATTAATTCTTTGTGAAACATTTGTTTAATCCTCTTTGTCTAAATCTTTTGTTTTTCTTCCTTTCTTTCTTTATTATCCTCATTATCCTCATGTCAAAACATTGTTTCTCATTACTATCCACACAAAAAACTTATATTTGTTACTTTTCCATTTCCAAAAAAACAACCACAATCATTTACCCTCATCTTCCCATCAAAAGCAAAAGCAACTGGATACCCTAGTTTTGCAATTAGAATTAATAAACTAGCTGATCTTCCTATTCATTCAAAATGATTGCATAATAGGAAAGAGTTTGAGTATAAATAATTCATTCTTTCATGAGGCCCTCGTATAGACCAATATTGTCTTCTAAGAATAAGGGTGGAAACCATTCTGGTTGATAATGACATTTTCTTACATGTACAAACTTGATAGGTCCATAATCACTTAAATGATTGGTCAATTTTTGAGAAAAAATAATAAAAAACTTACATTATCATATTTTCCTAAGCGTACAAACTTAAAAATAAAAAACTTAGATTATCATATTTTCTTAAGTGTACAAACTTGATAAGTCCACACCGATTCGAATGATTTCTAAATTCTTAAAACAAAATATTTACCACATACCTATTTTCCAAGCCATCCACCATCCCAAAACCGAAATGACAGAAATCACACTTGTAGAATTGAGGCTTCCGTGATCCATCATAATTGTAAGAAGAGCTTCAGCGTAAATCACATGAAAAAGACCTTTGTCGACGCGTTTCGAACCAACTAGTGTGGTTCATCGTTAGGACAAGTTGAAGATACAGATCTAGTTCAGCGTGTTAAATAGTCTAAGCAGAGACTCAAACGGCTAAAAAGACTAACGGCTACTTTCCAACCCAGGACCCCAGTCAAACTTCCTTTAACTAATTTAAAGACATGAAGGGCGTCTATGTCATTCCCTGTTCTTGTGGGATTCCTTATATTGGTGAGACAAGTCGCTCTATCAATCAGAGGATTAGCGAGCATTCGGCTGACTTGAGGCATGGTAGGACCAAATCCTCAGCCCTGGCTGAACATGCTGAGAAGACGATGCATCATGTGTGTATCGAAGAGGCTCAGGTCATTGCTAAAGTTGCTCAGTTTCACCATCGTAAGTTTAGAGAGGCCCTGGAGATTGAAAAAAGGCCGAAAAATCTTAATAGGGATGATGGCTGGAAGATCAGCAGCTGCTGGGTCCCAGCCCTGTCCTCCTAGCCTCCGCAGCGCTTCTTGGTAAGGTCTCAGTGTTTCTTGTTTCCTTCCCTTGGGTTTGTTTCCCCTAGCTTGTTAAAATATTTTCCTGTTTCTCTTTCTTTGATTTGTTTCCCTTTTTTAATTATGCCCTTATTGTTATAATTTTAATAAAAATAAAAGTATAAAGAAACGAGTCAATA
>APFE031447384.1:0-22730 GCA_000404065.3 Pinus taeda | reverse complement strand
AAGTTCAGTATCGAATGCATAAATAGGAAAATTCTGAGGTTTATCTTTGCTGCTTACCATATAAGCCATTCTAGTCTTCCGATACAATCTCCTTTGTTCACAAAAAACAGGAATTGTGGCATAAGTAAGGTCCATCTGCATTGTGCCTTTAATTTTTGGTGCCTGTGATCTTGATAGTAACATCCCAAACTTTGGCGGAATATCAGCCACAACAATGTCCATAACAATCATCTTTTCTGGGACTTGTGTTAGACCAACAACAACATCTTTAATTAAACCAATACATTTAACTCTTTTTGAGTCAAAAGAAAATAAATCCTTATATGGTCTTGTTACCTATAACCCTAACCTTTCCATAATTACTTTGGGCATGAGATTATGAGAAGCCCCTAAATTCAACATAGCATTATGTAAAGTCATATCATGAATACTAATGCTTACATAGAAAAGAGGAAACTCTTCATTTTGATCATCTTCTAACCTTGCACCCAAATATATAGTAGGATTATCTTCTTAGGCATTTAAAATATCAGCAACTCCTAGTTGTGAATTCAACATCTCAACAATCTTTCTTCTATATTTATTTACCTTGAGAATCTCACTAAAAGGGATTGATATTTTAATCTTTGAAATTTCATTCTCAAGGTTGAAAACAGAAACAGATTTTTCAGCTTCTTTGATAAGAGGAAGTTGAGTGTCTTTCTTACCAAGCGGAGTGTCTTTCTTACCTTCAGTAATCTTTGGGGTATCATTTTTAGCTTCAGCAACCTTTGGAGCATCTTTCTTAGGCTGCGCTTTGTTTGCAATAATCGGCACATTTTTGTTTCTAAGATTTATTGCTTTTGCATTTCAAGGATGTCATGTTGATACCCCTTAAAATAATCTGAAGGTTCTTCTCCTTGATTTGCCAAATCTGACTCGCCATGCTTTTCTTTAGTCAAGAGAATTCCTGACATCTCTTCGTCAAGACAATGGATAGATTCTTTAGGAATTTCAGGATCATCTTCTTCATTAACCAAATTATGTTGAAAAGGAGGTCTCACTGGAGGATCAGGCTGTTGGTTTCTATTTTCTCTTAGTCTTTGTTGGTTTTGAGGTCTCTTGAATTGATGATTTCTAAATTGAGGTTCATGTTGCACAGGAGGAGCAGAAGTGTTTCCAAGAGCTAACCTATCCATCAACTTCTCCATGGTTTTCATCATTGAGTCCTATTTATCTTCAAAAGTTGAAGAGGAAGGTTCCTCTTCTTCTTTCAATTTAGTTTTTCCCATTTTTGACTTTTTAGCAGCTATCATGTTTACCTCTACCTTTACTACATCACTTTGCATTTCAGCGAGTGTAGGTGATTCTCTCTCTCTCATCAAGATAGAAAAGTCATAATCAAATGCTTTAGCATATCTCGTTTGTGCTAAGGCTTCCAGAGGTTTCAAATGAGCTAGAATTGAGTTAAAAATTTATTAAATATTTTTGAAAATTTTTGAACAATTTCATTAGGTGCCCTTCTAAGGATATTATATTCAGTAAGTCCTTGAACTGGATTAGTTCTGTGTCCCCATTTTCTTAGAAAATTATCTTCAAACTCAACCCAATTTTGAATGCTTCCCAATGTAAGAGCTTTAAACCATTTTCTAACTTCACCAATAAAGCTCTGTGCAAATAGTCTTAACTTCACATCTTCATCTACTGTTAGGGTCCCACCCTAACCCCCTTATTCATGTCATGGGATCACGTCATAGTCAAGAGTCAATAAAGCCCATATTAATATTTGTAAGTGGTTAACCCGCAAGTAATGAAGGGACCACAGTTAGTTACAAATGGGCGGTAGTATTAAATAAAGGGTAAATGGGCGGTAGTATTAGATAGATGGTATTAATAAAACCCACGGTATTGACCCGTGGTATTGCATGTATGAGTCATATATAAAGGATAGAGACTCCCTGCGAGGAGTATCGTGTCTTGTTTTGTAATCGAGCTCTGCTCTATTGGAGGTTGCCCCCTCGAAGAGGCCTGTGAACATTTCTCTCTGAGTAATAAAATCATTGCTATTCTGTGTTCTGGGTATATTTTCTTCGCATATTCTGTGTTTTGGGTATTTTTCTCGCATATTCTCTGTTCGATATTGCTTTGCAGGGTAAGAAGCATAACAGTATGGGATGCTTGGGTCGTTAGTTGGTCATGTAAATTAAGCATGTAATTTGCAGAAATGTACTATAGGTTTGGAGAGGTTGCAGGTGTAGGCTCATTGTTTATGGCTCCGAAGGAAAAAGGTGAAGGAGAAGTGTAGAGTCCAAAGATTGTCTTACCTTGACACCCTTTTTGCCTATACTTCCTCCTTTGACCTATACCTATCACCTAAATAAATGAAATAGACATAAGGTTTTGTTAAGGTAATCACTTACATGTCCTCTTTTTCATATTTTGTCTATATACCTTATTGTTTTATTAAATTTTGCATTCAGCTACGGAATTGGCCTGATTCTGCAACTAATCCCTATTTCCGTAACTACCTCCATTGTTGACAGGGTTCGAGCGCACCAACTCAGCAAAAGAAGATATGTATGGATGAGGAATGATCCCCTTGTGGATTATTTCCTATTCTCTCGAGCCAATTCTTCAAGAAAATCACACTGTAATACGGTCAACCTCAAAGTCAACTACGAGATTGTATGTCGGAACAGAGTCTGAATTTCTCAAAATCTTATCAATTTTATTTTCTAAATAGAAAATTGATCATTCAGTGACATAGTTTGGTTTAATAAGGATCGTAATAAGGATATGTAGGCTTAAAACTCTCATACTGTTATTTGGAGAAATTTTATAAGAGCAATGGTCGCTGAAGCATGTCGCTATATGTAAATTTTGAAGAACATCCTGTTGAATTTGTTTGTGAGTAATAGGCTTGGTTCATATTTTCCATGCTATGTTGATTGAAGATTGTCAACTGTCTCATGGAGGGCCCCTACATCTAGTACAGGTCTTTGATCGATTGCAAATAGATTTCTTTGATTTCTTATAGTTAAATTATGGATGCTCTGTTTTGTGTTTTCAAATGCAGTATAATGCAATTCGCGATTAAACTGTTGTCTGCACAAACAATTTCCTTTGATTTATACCTAACATAATTATGTTATTTCATTTTCTTTTTACTTGGTACAGTTTGATCATCTCAGTTTATTTCTACCTAGTGTAATTCAACTGTCTCATTTCACAACTTAGTTATTTTCCAGTTTATTAGTTTTTAGTTCTTTTTTGATTGAAGTTGCATTAGTTAAAGAGTGACAACCTTTTTCTTGAAAATTAAATTTAGACATCATTCATTTTAAATTTGATAGAATAGATCTCTCTTGCACATAGTATTCTAGTTTGGTTGCAGCATAAAATTCAAGATAAAATCAAAAGAACAGTCTAACAGAGTAGATTTTAGGATCACTCTCCAAGCATCCACAAAATTTGATTCAATTGAGATTAATTTTTAGAATAACCAACTAACCAACTTTAAGAAAAATACTCTAATATAGTCAGTAATGCCATCTCCATATTAATTCTAAGTTTAGACCTTAACAATAACATAGATATCTTAATGGCATAAAATAAATTCTAGCACATACAATGCACTTGTGCTTCATCAGTATACTTGCCCTGGTCGATAATTTATGCTAAAAATTTAAGAACATTAAATTGGATAAACATTTTGGTGCTGTTGTGGGGGAAGTACAAATAGAAGTTGAAAAAAACAAAGAAAATTTATCAATTCAAAACATGATATGCGTAGGGATAGATACTCTAGACGTATATTTGTAGGATGAGGAAGAAGCTTAATTCCCACAAATCCACTCACTTCACCACAACTTCGAAATTCCACACCACCTAGTCAAACCAAAATTCTATTTGCAGGTCAACAAAGACTTCCAGAAGTCTCAAGATCAGAAATCCAATCCATAACTTCACCTACTTCATCTACTGAAGCTGTAATTGAATAAAATCCTACATCCCCAACTACAGGAGTAGTTTTTCTATCCTCCAATGGTGAACAAATTTTAGGAGAATAATTAGAAGTTCCTAGTGAAGAAGAGGAATAGGAAACTTATTTTGACCACCCATTGATAGAAGAATCAGAAGAATTAGGATAACATTACATTAATTCTGAGGAATCTATCATGGCTGAAAAAGGGGAAGGAGAGGTACACAATGTCAATGGTGATGGAAATAGGATTGGAGGAGATAGGAATAGAGGAGGAGGTGGAGATAGGAATAGAGGAGGGGGTAGAGGTAGAGGAAATCAAGATCCTTTTGGATTTCCTATTTTTGATGAAGATACAACCCTCACAATGAAAAATATTTCACCTTCTATTCTTCCTAATTTCCATGGAAAATAAATGAAGACCCAAAGACATTTCTCTTCGAATTTGAAGTATTATACAGATTATATGACTATCTGCATGATGCTCAAAAACTGAAATTGTTCCCTGCTACATTAAAGGATTCAACAATAAAATGGTTCATGAGTTTAGGAATGAATTCCATAAGAACATGGGCACAAATGAAAGAGGCTTTCTTAGGAAAATATAGAGATTATTGTATGCCTAGTAACCTTAAAGATGAAGTCTTCAAAATGACACAAAAGGAAGATGAAAATCTTGAAGACTTAGTAGAGAGATTTGTCTACAATATTAAAAGAGAAAAAATGGATAATTTGGATGAGGAAACCTTGAAAGCCCTCTTCCTCAAAGCTATCAAAGATGAATGGATTGATCTCCTTAACTTAACAAGAAAAAGAGATATTTCTCAATTTCCATTTGCAGATATTTGTGATCTATATGTACATATCTCAAGTGATAAAGCACGAGTTGGAAAGAGTCCTAGAGACCCTCTCTTATCAAGAATTAATAAATCTGCAGTTGGGACAATCAACATGGAAGAATTAGGAAGCTTTCTTGATACCTTCAAGACAGATATTTTAGGGAGTCTAAGTGAAGAGATAGACACCCTTAAAATACAAAATAAGAAAAAATTTGAAAATGTTGCATTATCTATTTTCTATCCTAGATGTCGAAAGAAGCATGCCTTAAGAGAGTGTCCCTTAGATTCAAAAGCTATATAAATTGTGTCATATGTGCAGATAATCATAATACTAAGGAGTGTACTTCTTTACTAGGTCTCAAGGCTGTATTTAATTATGAATGAATACCAGAACAAGTAGACCCTCTTTACTTTATAGCCAAGAGACCGTGGAAAAACTCCCAACCAAATCAACCATAAGGCTTCAGACCACAACAATTTTCTCAGTCTTGACAAAATATTTGGAATCCATCTTGGAAGCCTTGGGCTCAGCCAGAATCACAATCTTGGAATCAAGGATGGAAAAACCCTTATGGGGCTTATGCTCAATATCAACAATATTCACCATCCTATTTTCCACCGCAATTCCTACCCCAATATAATCAAATTCCTCAAGCTAATCAATTACCTCAAGTCCAAGTTTAGAGTCAAAATCCACATCTCTCCCTACCATTTACAAAAAAACAAAATCAACTACCCACTCAACCACTTCCGAATCCTAATAATAAAATGGCACAACAACCTGTGTATAACTTTAAAGGGAAGAGTGTTACAAAGGAAACCACCTATTGTTATTCAGGAAGCAAGAATAAATATTCAAAAAAATAAAAATAAATCTGAAGAAGGAGAGACCTCTCTCCTTCAAAAAGAGAATAATCAAACAAAAAATGTTCCAATAAATACTCCTATTATAGAACAACCCTCGGTATCAATTAGACCACCTTTCCCTGAACAGTTGAAAATTGATGAAGGAGTAGAGAAACAAATTACATTGCCTCGTTATAATATGTTGTATGAATTAAGAAATGTCTATATCAAAATTCATTTATTACATGCCATAAAATAAATACCAATATTTGCAAAAACAATTAAGGAATTAAGTACTCAAAGATCAGGAAGGAAAATAAAAGACATAAAAAGAATTCAACTAGTCGCGAAAATTGCAGACATCATGATGGGGAAGACGACAATTCAAAAATATCTATATCCAGGAAGCCCCATTGTAAAAATTCACATCAATAGAATTGAAATATCAAAAGCATTGATTGATTTAGGAGCAGCCATAAACATAATGAGTAAACAAGTTATGGATTCACTTAGGATTCCTAACCTTCAATACACACCAACACTATTACAATTAGCAGATAGGTCTTTGATTAAACCTAATGGTGTGTTGGAGAATGTTTGTGTATCCTTATATTCTTGGGAATATCCTGTTGATTTCATGGTCTTAACACCCAAGAATAATTTAGGAGGGCATCCATTAATTCTAGGAAAACCTTGGTTAGCTATAGCTGATGCTTTCATCGGTTGTAGATCAGGTGACACTTTTATCTCAGATGGAAATTCTACAAACAAATTTACGTTATACCCTCCTATAAGAACAACAGTAGAAACGGAGAATGAGGAATGGATAGATGATGAAGATGATATACAACCTGTTTTCACTATTGAACAAGTAAGAGAGGAAGACCAAATTTTAAATCTATTGGATAATAATGAATCTTCCTCACATTATGACCATAGTCGAAATGAATATCTCTCATCTAGACAAGTATGATTGCTTTCCATGGAAAATTTTGGGAATTCTTTAATAGAAATCTTTCTAGGTAAAACTTTGAATGTTAATGAAAACTTAGAAGGATTACAAAATAATCAACTGGTAGAAGTCTTACATAAACATTCTTCTGCTTTTGCATGGGAATACATTGATATGAGAGGAATTGATCCTAAAAAGTGCATACATCATATATACATTGAACAAAGTGCAAGACCAGTTAGACAACCACAACGAAGAATGAACCCAAATCTAAAAGAAATTGTTGAGGAATTGCAAAAGCTTCTAAATGTAAATTTCATCTATATGATATCAGATAGTCAGTGGGTCTCACGCCTAGTAATCGTTCTAATGACAAATGGAAAATGGAGAGTATGCATCGATTACACGGAATTGAATAAAGAAACATTAAAAGACCACTTTCCACTTCCTTTCATAGACCAAGTGTTAGACACATTAGCAGGGAAAACATATTTTTCATTTTTGGATAGTTTCAGTGGATATAACCAGATTCAAGTAGCACCTGAAGATCAAGATAAAACCACATTCACTTGCCCATGGGGAACTTATGCTTACCGAGTACTTCCCTTTGGATTATGCAATGCTCCGGCAACATTCCAAGGAGAAGTCCTAAGAATTTTCTCTGATCTTATTCATGATTGTGTGGAAGTGTACATGGATGATTTCACAATTTATGAAGATTCTTTTAATGAAGCACTTGAAAATTTAGAAAAAAATTTAATAATATGTAAAGAAACAAATCTCTCGTTAAGTCATGAGAAATGTTTCATGATGTTTAACGAAGGAATTGTTTTAGGCCACCATATTTTAGGAGATTGAATTAAGGTGGACTCATCTAAAGTTGAGGTCATTTATAAGTTATCAGTGCCAAACTGTCAACAAGATGTTAGGAGTTTTCTTGGTTTTATTGGATATTATAGAAGTTTTATAGAAAACTTCACAAAAATTGCATCTCCACTCTTTAAACTACTTACCAAGGACTGTGAATTCAATTGGAATCTTGATTGTCAAGCTGCCTTTGAAAATTTGAAAAAGAGAGTTTCTAAAGCACCTATCCTAAAAGGTCCTAATTGGAAATTGCCTTTCAATATATCAACTGATGCTTCAGATACAACGTTGGGAGCTGTGTTAGGGAAAAAATACCTACTCCTTATGCAATATATTATACTAGTAAAAATTTGACTCCTACAGAGCTAAATTATACTGTAACTGAGAAGGAGTTTTTAGTTGTAGTTCATGCCATTAACAAATTCAGACTTTATATAACTGGCTATGAAAATTTCATTCACACAGACCATTCTTCCATTAGATACGTAATGAATAAACCAATCACTAATGGAAGAATAACCAGATGGCTCTTATTGTTACAAGAATTCAACATCACCATTCTAGATAGACCCGGAAAACAGAACACAATTGCTGACGTTTTATCTAGAATTCATAATGATAATAATGATTAACCTATAGAGGATAAATTTCTTGATGAATATCTTTTTGCAGTATCTACTAAATCACCTTGGTATGCAGATATTGCTTATTATTTAGCTACGGGGAAAATGCCATTCCATTTGTCTCCTAGAGAAAAGAGGAGTATAGTTCACAATAGAACATCTTATTCATGGATAAACAAATAGTTATACAAAACAGGACCAGATCTCATCAGCAGAATATGTGTTTGAGAGGATGAGATACCAGAAATACTTAAAGCCTATCATGATGAACCATGTGGACAACATTTTTCTGACAAAAGAACTGCTTATAAAGTCTTACTTTTAGGATATTATTGGCCTTCCATTTTCAGGGATACCAAGGAATATGTTAAAATATGTGATAGTTGTCAGAGAATGGGCAAACCCACTCTTTCAAATGAAATTCCATTACAACCACAGGTACTCATTGAACCATTTGAAAAATGGGCACTAGATTTTGTTGGTCCAAACAACCCACCTTCAAAGAAAAAAATGTATATTTTGGTACATACTGATTATGTCACTAAATGGGTAGAGGCTAAAGCACTTCCTTTTGCTACTAAAAATGATGTAGTTTCATTTATTTTTGAGGATATTTTCACTCATTTTGGTGTTCCAAGAGAAATTATAACAAATCAAGGAACACAATTTACATCCATATTAGTGCAGAAGCTTGTGGAGCAGTACAAAATCAAACATTGAAAGTCCACTCCATACCACCCACAAGCAAATGGACAAGTTGAGTCTACAAATAAGGTGATTGAATCAATCCTTACCAAGACTGTACACTTACATAGGAAGGATTGGGCAGAAAAGCTTCCAGAAGCTTATTGGGCTTACAGGACTACATGGAGAAGTACTACAGGATATACTCCCTATGAACTTGTTTATGGGAAGCAGGTCTTACTTTTGATAGAGTTCCAGATCCAGACTTATAAAACAACAATTCAGTTAGATCTTGACTTATCAGAAGCACAAAAGAAAAGAATGAGACAACTTAATGAGCTTGATGAATAAGACAAGAAGCCCTCAATAAGATCATCATATTTCAATGATAGATATCCAAATGGCATGATAAGTACATTAAAGAAAAGAAATTTCATTTAGGAGATTCGGCATTACTCTTTGATTCAAAGTTCAAGAATTTCCAAGGAAAATTCCAAACCCACTAGCTTGGGCCTTATGAAGTTGAAAATGTATTTGACAATGGTGTAGTTAGAATCAGGGCTATTGATGAAGAGAAAATTCCTCTTTTAGTGAATGGACATCAACTTAGACTTTATCAAAAGCCATTGACAAAAGAAGAATTTGTCAAAATTTTCCAAGATAATTAAGAATTGAAGATGGTTGAGAAGAATTCTTCTTCTTTTGCACCTTAGAAATTTTACAGTTCTATAAATACATCATATATATATATATATATATTATATATATATTATATTTATTATATATATATATATTATTATATTATATATTTATTATATTATATTTATATATATATATATAGTATATAATTTCTTGAACATGAACAAACATGAAAACCAACATGTTGTTGGCATGCCTATACAAAAAGTTTGAAGTGAAACCCAACTCCTGTTGGCACCTTAAATTTTCATCTTTCCAAAAAGAAATTCCTTTTCCTAAAGTTTTTTTTCTTAGCTATAGAATTGGTAACTTTCTGTAGCTCAGACAAGTTTCTGCAGTGATTACAAGTTTCTGCAGCTCTAATAAATATTTTGTAGATAACTTGACATGAACACTTGGTGATTCGAATTGAAGAATAATTGACAGTGCAAAGTACCTGTAGAAGATATCAAATGGAAAATAAAGTTAGCAAACTAGTTAAAGGTATGTGATACTTTAATTTTACAATGAGGATTAATATATTGCATATATGACCTAAGAGGACACAACATTACCAAAATAAAATGAAATCATTGCAAATTGTGGGTGATGGTCGCTTGCCAAAATCATCATAATCCACCACTTAAACTCTCGTCTTGTCCTCATTCCAATTCTATCAAAGTAATCACTGAATCATTATTTTGAATGCGCTCTAATGGTTAGTTCATTCCCACAACCTTCATTATAATTCACTTGTTCTTCCATTTCTCCAAATTCACATAGCATCTCCATCTCTCAGCCACTGAACGAAACCCTACCAACACCATTTTTCCTGTCAACTCAATAGTTGTTGAGATGAAGCATCTTCCATAATGGGTGTTATTGTCCGAACCAAACCAGCAGGAAAGAAGTTCTTAGAAGGATATCCTCAAACCAGGGAGCTATTATAGAAAGTACAGTGGTTACAATTTATAGAGAAATTCAACGGTTTCCACAGGGAGGTGACGAAGACTTTTGCACATTCTTTTGATGGAACGGAGGTTGCAATAGGAGACATCAAGTTCACCATAACGGAGTCCCTAATCGTAGAAGCTACTAAATCACCCAAAAATGGAGAAAAATGGTTCAAAAATAGAGGAATCAATGGGCAGGATTAGAAAGGCTTCCTAAAAAATCCAAACATGGACACCGCCATCTTAAAAAAAACAGTATTCCTAGTACAACCCTTAAGATTAAATGGAGGAATTTGCTCCTTGTACCTCATAAATTTATTACTTGTGAAGGTTGGTTTGGATACATGTATTTCTCCCACATTAGGATAATGATGAATTTTCTTGAGGAACACCAAATGAATCTTCCTTACTTCCTCTTACATAGTCTTAAGAAAATGTCCATGAACGTTCAAAAGAAAATTCAATTCATAGAGAATACCATGTACCATCATGGATTGATAAAGATCTTGATTGAGTTTCACCTTTAGAGTATAGGGGACCACTGGGAAATTTTTTTGCTAAGGAATCATTTTGAAGAAAGAGCCCCTGAACAACCTACAGTAGTAGAATCCTCAGGGGAATGAAGAGAATAATGGAAACAATATAAGAACAAGAACCCCAATCTCAACAGGAATTATCAGAGGATGAACCACCCATAGTGGATATTTTGCAAAAAATGAAAAAAGGAAATCTTAGAAGAAAGAAAGCTAGAAAAAGAACATAGTATTTACCACAAACCAAGATCCTTACTCACGAAGAGAAGCCAAAAGCTAAAAAGAGGAAAGCACAGGGATTACCAACCTCAGGACTAAGGAGAAGTACCAGATTGAACACGATGCAACAAGCAGTCTCAGGAGCTGTCTAATATATCGATCATGAGGAGAAGGAGCCGACTGAAGACCTTGAAGGCTCTCCAGAAGGATCACCAAAACTATCACCAAGGGTGTCATCACCCCCTTTCAGTTCACCTCCATGAAGTCCAATGCACAGTCCAAGTGTTGATCATGTTCAACAGGAAATTTATGACTACATAGAGTCATTAGAAAGGAAGGAAGCAAAAACTAAAGAATCAATCCAAAGTCCAGGAGAAGGAAGCAATCAGTTCAATGAGCCACAAGAACCTTCAGCATCTAATGTTTTAAAGCAAGAAATATTTGAGCTGGAGACATTGAACAGATATCTCAAAAATGAATATCAAACATTGAAAGCACAAAATGGGATTCAAATTGCAAAGAGTAACAACCTTATTCTTCACTTGCATTTATGGTACAAAAAGAACAAGAATTTGAAGAAAGAAAATAGGGCAATGCAAAGAGAAATTATTAACCTAAAATATAAAATCCTCATGAAGAAACCAAGAATGCCAATGGTTGCCAGAAAGAAGAAGAAAGTGAATCTTGAATGTGATAAACAGAAGGAACAAGAGAATGAAATTGGTGAATTGTATGAGGACATACAAAACCTCGAGTGTGGGGGAATGTAGAGTCCAAGGACTATCTTACCTTGACACACTTTTTTCCCATACTTCCTCCTTTTTCCTATACCTATCACCTAAATCAATGCAATAGAAATAAGTTTTTGCTAAGCTAAGCACTTATATGTCCTCTTTTTCATATTTTGTCTATATACCTTATTGTTTGATTAAAGTTTGCATTCAACTACAGAATTGGCATGATTCTGCAGCTAATCCGTATTTCCGCAGCTACCTCCATTGTTGACAGGGTTTGAGTGCACCAGCTTAGCAAAAGAAGATATGGATGGATGAGGAATGATCCCCTTGTGGATTCTTTCCTATTCTCTCAAGCCAATTATTCAAGAAGATTGCACTGTAATACGATCAACCTCAAAGTCAATTGGAAGATTGTAGGCTGGAACAAAGTTTGAATCTCTCGAAATCTTATCGATTTGATTTTCCAAATAGCAAATCGATTATTCAACGATATAGTTTGGTTTAATAAGGATCGTAATAAGGATATGTACGCTTAAAACTCTCAAACTGTTATTTGGAGAAATATTATAAGAGCAATGGTCGCTCTGTGTTTTGGTGCGCATCGCTATATGTAAATTTTGAAGAACATCTTGTTGAACTTGTTTGTGAGTAATAGACTTGGTTCATATTTTCCATGCTGCGTTGATTGAATATTTTCGACTATCTCGTGGAGGGCCCCTACGTCCAATAAAGGTCTTTGATCAATTGCAAATAGATTTCTTTGATTTCTTAAAGTCAAATTATGGATACTCTGTTTTGTGTTTTGAAATGCAGTATAATGGAATTTGCGATTAAACTATTGTATGCATACGAAATTTCCTTTGCTTTCTACCTAGCATAATTTTGTTATTTCATTTTCTTTTTACCTGGTATAGTTTGATCACCTCATTTGCTTTCTACCTAGTGTAAGTCAGCTATCTCATTTCACAGCTTAGTTGTTTTCTAGTTTATCAGTTTTTAGTTCTTGTTTGAGTGAAGTTGCATTAGTTAAAAAGTGACAGACTTTTTCTTGCCAATTAAATTCAGGCATCATTCATTTTAAATTTGATAGAATAGATCTCTCTTGCACATAGTAATCTAGATTGGTTGCATCATAAAATTCAAGATAAAATCAAAAGAACAATCTAACAGAGTAGAGTTTAGAATCACTCTCCAACCATCCACAAAACTTGATTTAGTTGAGATTAATTTTTAGAATAACCAGCTAACAAACTTTAAGGACAATACTCTAATATAGTCAGTAATACCATCACCATATTAATTCTAAGTTTAGACCTTAACAATAACATAGATATCTTAACGACATAAAATAACTTATAGCACATACAGTGCACTTGTGCTTCATCAGTACACCTGCCCTTGTCAATAATTTATGTTGACAATTTAAGAACATTAAATTGGCTAAACAAGAAGGAAGGGTGACTTATCAAACACTTGTGGTGCAGACAATGGACAAAGAAGTTGCAGATTATTTTCATGCTTTTGGAGGACCAAAAGCTCCTTAGTGGGAGGATTGATCTAGGAGGCTCCAGATACATACAAAAGCCCAAGAGGACTAAGAAATGGTCAAAATTCAAAGTGGCCAGATTGCTCCCAAAACAACACTAGATCTAAGTGCTCGTCGCCCTGATTCCAACAGTGCGAATGATGCTAAAATCCAAGCTCCTATGGAGGCGATAGAGTGAGTCAAAGTTGCGGTCAAAGTTGGGCAGTGGGCCAGGTTTAAGTGTCCTACAATTTGACTGGCACTGGGCTATGAAACCTAGCTCCTGAAAGTGGGAAAAATTGTTGTCTCTTTAAAATGCCCAATATCCCTTATTTTGTTTAAAATCAATTTAACTCCTATTATTATGTAATATATATATATATATATATATATTATATTATTAGATAGATAGATAGATATATCATGAGGTGGCGGGCCATGACCCCTGCCACCCCCCCAAAAACCATATATTAAAAAAGAATTTAATTAAAAATAGGCTGACGAGCCATAACACCCTCCGACCCCAACCACCATGTAACGACACATATATAAACATTGAATGTTGGGTAGCCCACCTATGGTGGACTCGACCCAAACCCACTACCATTTCCCACTTGTCAAAACAATATCGAGGGTGGCGAGGTTCGAACCCACCCGGCCAGCTTGGCCAACTGGCCTCCTGGGCACCCTCACCTAATACAACGTTATGCCATAACTGCAACTGTTACACAAAACATAACGGCGACCATATCAAACCAACCAACCAAACCATATTAAAATGTAAAACAAAAACTGCATGCCGAGTTTGGGAGGGGCGAGATTTGATCCCCTGACCTATTTGCCTTCATTCTTTCCCCCAACCACTCCACCAAAGTTGGAACATTTGAAAACTCCATCACCCCTCTAATATAAAAAACTGAATTTGCAGAGTGCCAGATAGAGAGGCGCGCCATCATTTTGGCAACTTGGAGGTGGAACCGTGAGTGAATGAGGGATGGAACATGGAGGCAGAGCCATGACTGTGCAGAACCGTGACTGTGTGGAACCATGACTAGACGAGAATCTTGATGCAATAACCGAGGTGGAACCTTTATTGCCATGGATTTCGAGGCAAAATATTCCCTGATGCAGAGAGGGCTTTAAAAGATTCCCTAGGAGGTAAAAATTTCATTTATCGGAAT
Organism: Pinus taeda; assembly: GCA_000404065.3. Classification (NCBI taxonomy): domain Eukaryota; kingdom Viridiplantae; phylum Streptophyta; class Pinopsida; order Pinales; family Pinaceae; genus Pinus; species Pinus taeda. The sequence continues at coordinate 8,132 of APFE031447384.1, read as the reverse complement.
GTAATCAAGTTTACAATCATTTTATTTTTTTATTTTTATTTTTATTTTTATTTTTTTCAGATTTTCACAGGGAACGCAATGGTGAGGTTGGATTCGCCTTTTAAGCAGTGGATTTTTAGATTCCCAACTGAGGAGAATCTTGAGGGAATCCTCTGGATTCCTTGGAGGCTGAAATTTCCCAGATCCAGAATGTAGCCAACTTTATACTCATTCTTATTAAAATTTCTCAAGGATCTCAATGGCAAGATAAGTTTTCTGATTTGAGTTTCAGATCTCTAGTCAACCCAGATGAGGGAATCTTTGGAGAATCACAAAGGAATCTAAAAGATTCCTACAGGCCCAAATTTTGCCGATGTTAGAATTTGACAAATGGATAGTCGATTTTATGCCTCTCGACGACATAAATTCATTTGTGCAGTCTAATTTTTCAGCTGAACCTTCTAACTTTCGGACATTTTCCAGATTCGAGTGACAATGTTAGATTTCAGAGCATGGACAGTCGATCTATGCCATTCGACGCCACAATTCTGATCGTGCATTCAGCTCCAGCAGCTGAATATTCTATTCTTCAACCAACATCAAAGTTGAGGTATATGAAGTGTTGTTGTCATGTACTTCTTTGATCATTAGTTGTGAGATATACTATATTGTTTCGATTCCTTCTTGATGTATGATGCAAAATCTTTGTGTCTATTTCATGTGAGATGTATTCATCATGGATTATTATATATGTTTTGATTGATATCCCTTTGTTTCCATGATGGTGGGATACTCATTGTCACCATGGGTGTTTTGGTTGAGATCCCTTTGATGTCATGATGGTGGGATACTCATTGTCACCATGTGTAAGATTATGTCATGCTGTTAGGAGGTCTATTGTGAGTGATAGTTCCTATAGTAGAACGTCTCGTGGAGAGACTTTTCCACTCATGTAGAGGGCAAATGTCCCTGTATAACAGAAAACATAGTCCATGTACATCTTCACCATTTCCAGCACTCAATGAAGCGGCCAACACCATCTTGACACCGAGCCTGGAGACGTATTCGATAATGGACGAACTTTGTTACCAACGTCTCATGTGTATGATTTTTTTATTGTCATTATGTTTCCATTTTCTTAAGCATGCATATATGTTCATTTATGCTCTGTTAAAATGCAATTCTAACCACATCACGACAATAAACGATCTTGGTTAAATCTAGGAGTTGAGTAAACTCAGATCAATTATCTGATTAAATACAAGTATTCTTATGGAATAATAATTAATGTATGATATAAATGTATATATCTACACTGTATACCCTAAAATTGCATCTACTTGGCTAAGACCTCATTTTCTTCAGACGTAAGGAAACTGGTTAATGGCCCAAGACTTAGGCTCATCTGGCATGAGTGAAAGCCTACCCCCTTATAGTCCACTAATAGGTTATTCTAGGTGGCGTGGTTTTCCTTGAATAATGGTGATTAGTCAACCTGCATTTACAAAATCAATCTTTCCTCATTGATAGTTTGACAACTGAATTATGATTAGTTTTCCCACTGTCCAAAAAAATGTATATATCTACATTGCACAAAAGTTTTGTTGCACACATGCAAAGTCTAGCATTAAAACCCTCTTACCATGTTTGTTGATGTGATGGATCTATACACTAAACTACCAGTTACGATTATAGTAAGTGTCAAGGAGATTGTTCCCAAACCATTGTACATTGTGTGAAAAGGGAGGTGTGATCATGGATGGAGTGGAAGAAATTCCCCAAAACTTGAGGGAGAGGACCCGCTAAGGAGTTTTGTACCCGAGACGGTCCCCAACGTCTTTTGGTGGTCATACTCCTTTGGAAATATTTACTAAAACAAAGTGAAAGTATTTAAAACTTGATGTCTTTCACTGATCAAATTAGAGTGGAAGATGAAGGAAGACATTAAGGCAATGAAGATGAGATTAAAATTGAAGAAATGCCCAAAGATGCGCATGGCTATGAGAATATCGAAAAGGCATGTCATTACAATAATTGTGAAGGGGTCCATTAGGTCAGTCCAAGTTGTTGTATAATCATCAACAGAGAGAGGAAATTCCACGAAACTCCGAGATGAAGGGTCCCGCTAAGTGTTCAGTCAGGGTCAGAATTTCAAACTAACACAACTTGTCAAATTTGTCATTTTTGATAATGCATAACCACCCACTTTGATTTTTCGGTGGCTTTAATCCACCATTGTATTAAATATTTATAAAATCTACAATCCAATTCAATTATATAATGTAACATAACTCTTAGATTTAAAAATCATGTCTGTCACATGTTGAGATATTTCTTAAATCTTTGAGTCTAGCACATGTTGAAATATTTATGAAATCTACAAACCAATTCAATTATATAATATAACATAACTGATAGGTTAAACAATCTTGTCTATCACATGTTAAAATATTTTATTGGAAAAACTTACCTAATCTAGATTATATTATTATGTTATATATCTTTTTATGTTATAAAATCTAAAAAATATTCATAAAATCTACAATTATACTTATAATATAAAGTTGATACTATCCAGCCAAAAATACCAACAAAATGGAAGAGTGTCTCTGGTAATTTGGTTTCATTTCAGCCAAAGTTGTAAACCTCTTTCCACCTACCCACTTGTACTCGTGTACAAACAGACATCATGACTTGACGCACAAGTGACGACATCATCTACTGTGAATAGCACTCCTCACGACAACTGGGGTTACCTTCATCGAATCCATTTATCAGCATATGCCCAAAATCTATTTTTCTGACCAAAACTCATTTTCAGTTTTTTTTTTTTTAATAATAAATCTAAAATATTTTCAAAACTTCTTTACTGTGAATGTTTCCCAATTCCACAACTTGTTAGCAAAGAGAACGGAAAGGATTCCTCACACTGTAAAATATACCAATGCTTTAGCTTCCTTCATATGTCTGTCAATTAAATTCCTTCTCTCAAATTTAAAAAGAATATTAGACAAGCAATAAATAATTTTAATCATTTTTATTTTCTTTTAGTTAGATATTAAATCTATTATATATGATAAATGTTATATTTGAACTCGTTTAATAAATTAAAATCAGTCATTTCTGAATGTAAGCGTATAGAACTTAAAAAATATGATTCTTTAATTTTAAAAAAAATAAATCAGATTCAGTATAAGAAATGATGTATTTAATTTTTTATCTAAATTACCTTTTTTCCAGGGAAAAAGTTGCTAAAAAATAAGTTATTTCAATAAAATTTACTAAAATAAGGTTAATTTTAAATTATACGTGAATATTTTTTATTATTGAAAATAAAACTTTATCAAATGTTTTGGAACTATGGAGAACATTGACTTTATATAAACATAAAATTAAACAATACTCTTGGTAAAATAATTTCAATGAAAACAAATGAAAACAAAACCATGTTCAAATATAGCTAGCTCTTGCAGCTTAGTTTAAATATAGATAAATTAAAATAAGAAATAATAAAGACATAAATATTTCATCATTTGTATTAGTTTCTATTGTATTCTCTCTTCTTGCATGAGCTATGATAACACTTAACTCATGCATATGGAAAAATATTTTTAATGTTAGTGGAAATACATGTTTCGGCATAAAAATGTAAAATTGAGATATGTAAAATTGAGATATAACAGGAGCTTCAACATAATGAATACTCTCTGCAATTGCTATATATATGTAAGCCATGTACCAAGGGCTTGAATTGATATAATAGTTTGAAAATATACCTCATATTCTCTTTATTGTATCAATTAGTTAATCGATTTCAGATACCATTGTCTTTTATAGAAATGGTTATAGTTAGGAATCTTCCATTTATCATAAGGAACTTATTCATTTTTAAAGCATGTTGCCATAAAATCTCTTTATCTAGCACTTCTCATTTCATGAAACAACACATTTTTTTTTTTTTTTTTTTTTTTTTTTTTTTTTTTTTTTTTTTTTATATAACATGTTACCTTCTTATAGTAACCCATACTTACCAATAAATTGTATTCTCTTATCATTAAATATTAAAAGTTAATTAACATTTTGTAAGTTCAATTTTATATTTATTTTTAATCTTATTTTAAAAGCATATTTTAATTTACCTTTACTTTTTTAAATCATGTTTTTTTTTCCTTATTTGATATTAAAAAATATGATAATGACAAATGGGATCTTAAAAAAATTTAAAAAGTATTTCGAAATTTTAATTTTAAAAATTATCATAAATATTTCAACAACAATATAATTTTGTTATTTTTTCAAAATGTATTAAAACCATTTAAAAAATATTTTGCTTTTGTTCATTATCTAAAAAGTATTCAAAATTTTTCATTAACATCATAGTTTTGTTGAGTTAAAAAATTAAAAATGTTAGTAGCATGACACATATTTTAAAATCTAGATTTAATTTTAATCCTACATTGGATATTATAAGAGAAAATATTTTTGATCTTCCATCTTTTTAGATTCATAAAAGTGACAACCATATTTATCAGAATATGTTTTGGGAATTAATTCATATTTTAACATGTTCAATTTCTTTTTTTTCCTCTTCACACTAATTAAGACAAGGAATTACTTTTGATTTTAGAAATTTAGGTTAATCTCATCATTATAATATCTTAGTTTTATTTTTCTTCATAATTCTTTATCAACCCACAATTTTTCATTAAATATTATGTCATCTTAGATTGAGCAAAAAGTGACTTTGAATAAAATGAAAAATAAATTTAAGAAACCTTTTCCTTTTCATAGTGTTTACCCATATATATAATATACATAATAATATCCATAGTTTTAATAACAAAAAATTTTTCTTTAGTTGTATACTTAAATAAAATAAATTTATTAAAGTAAAAATAATTTATATTTGATTTTTTATTTAAAAAAATATTTTTTTATAAATAAAATAAAAATTTATTAAATAAAAATATTTTAAATATATTTTTTTTTTTATTAATTAAAATAATTTATATATTTTTTCCACCTATGGCTTAAATATTTTACCAAATTTGTTAATAAAGCCTTTTTTATAATTTTTTTTTTAATTAAAAATAAACTTTAAGAGTGAAAGAACTATCCTCAACGATTAAACATCTTTTATTGTAATTTCTCTATATTTTTTTTTTTTGGAAAAGAGTTAATATGTAATGTAATTAATATTATTTATAAATGTCAGAGGGCATAGTTTCACTCTTATCAAATATTATGAATTTTAAATAATTCAAGTTATTTGTAACGATGATGCCAAAATTAAAGTTATTTGGAACAAAATTTCCATTATAACCTTGGACATTGATACTGTTTGTTTTTATGTTCAAGATAAGAGATATTTTTGGAACAAAATTCTCATTATAACTTTGGGACATTGATACTATTTGTTTTAAGGAGAATTCAAGGAGAATTCCACCTAGATAGCAAACCCACAACTAATAATCCTCTAAAGTTTAGTTTTTTCTTTTTCTTTTTTCTTTTGGTTGTAGTTCTATTAAATGCAAGGAGAGAATAACAATAAGGTTGAGATAATTTTCATTATTTTATTAATGGATTTTTTTTTGAAAAATTATAGTACATTAAAGTTGTAACTAAAATTAAATGATGGTGAAAACACACAATTAAATTAGTTATCACCATTCAACATTAATAACCTAGTGTGATTGTTGTAAAATTTCCTCTCCATCCATCTGTAATCTTCCATTCACATGCATGGATGATGGTGGTGATGAAAAGCTTGGATTCTATGAAACATTTATCAATTGCAATCTTTTTTTTTATTGTTTTTTACTTTAATCACGTATATAGTACAAATTAATAATAGAAATGACATATTTAACAATAATATATATTTTAATTTAACTATATTTAAATTAAGTTAGCGTTTCTAGAAGGCATCTTTACTTTTTGTTGAAAAAAATATAAATTTTCCATAAAAATTTATACAAACAATAGATTAAAATGAACAAATATGATACTAAAGCTTAAAGAAAAAACGATCCATAAATAGAGTTCGTGTTATGTTTAGAGATAATGCAATAATGAATTATCTTGATATTTTAATTGTAATTTTTATTAATAGAAAGTGGTATGTCTTTATTGTTTTTTATTCTAATTTAACTATATTTAAACTAAGCAAAAGTAGCTATTTTATATTCATTCTTCAAATATGAAAATTAATTCACAATTTTGGAAACTTAATCATTAAACTAAGCTACAAAAACACTAGCTATAAGACCTTGTTTTTTATTAAATTTTCAAAATCAAAATAAAATAATTTTTACATCCCACACAACCCATCTAATAAATCAACGTAAATAAACATATTTACTTAAAAATAACGACTTCGCTGCTAATGGCTCTTAGGATTGCAGGGTAAAGAATATCGTGCTCAGCTACTGATGTGGAGTCTCATCTCATGTGGTTAATGAAAACCTGGTATCAACCTCCCTCTATTAAGGCAATGAAGATAAGGATGAACATTAAATAAATGCCCAGCGATGCCGATGGCGACTAGGAAATCGAAAGTCATCAAAATAGTTGCGATGACTAGGTTGGTACTCGGGAGGTGTTATCAAAGTTGCCGTATGATGATTCATGGGGCCCACCTATATCCATCACGCAACGCAATATTTAATGTTACGATGGGTGATATAAAAGTTGTTCGATTCGGTCTCTATGCCACTCGATGTAATATTAAATGTTGCAACTTAGTTTTAAGTGATATTAAATGTTGCTTACACACTCAATTATTAGATTTGGTCTCAATACCAATGTGATATTAAATGTTGCTTATATATTAAGTTGTAAGATTTAGTCTTTATATTATTCAATTTAATATTAAATGTTACTTATACACTAAGTTATTTTTAGATTGGGTCTCTTTAATAGAGTCTATATCACTCAATTTAATATTAAATGTTATTTATACACTAAGTTATTAGATTAGATTTGGCCTGTTGCTTAATAGAGTGTATAAGGCTCGGTCAAAGTAGTCCATATTCATTTTGTTAAATAAAATTTAATGTTATGGTCGCTGATACATATATTATTGAATGGGAAACCATTTCAAATTCTACACCCTCTATATTATAAACCACAACACTAAATGTTCTATAGTATGATGTAGAAGGCTACCCACATTCAATGTTGCTACTATCCACCTTGATATACAGTGTTTAATATTGCGGTGTGGTGGAATGTGACTACTATCTCACACAAAGAGTCCATACTCCATAGACAAGCCTTATTTACTATGTTATCAATCTATAATTGTGTTGGGCAATATATGCTTCCCTTTAGATAGAAACAAGTACATTAATTAGCAGTAGACATACACTGCCCCTGAGCATTTATCGATCTATAACATAATAAATAAAGCTGGCCGATGTTGCCGTCATGGTGTCAAATTTGAGAATATAGAATTCCACAAAACTGGGATGTGAAGGGCTTACTAATGATGCATCATCTGTGTGGTTTAAACTTTAAAGTGTTTTTACATTCTTGTCGTAAGATGATCGACATGTCGAGGGAATTCCAATTGGTACACCGTAAGATGCACTGCTGGACGGTTTTTTGGTAGAAAAGATTAATCAGAGACATGGTCGTTTCCTCTCGGCATCCTTTTTTTTAAGTGTAATTTACATGGTTTTCAAATTTCCTAAAAAATTATAGAATTTTTGGCAAGATTTTATCAAAATTTTAAGAGAATTTTTATAAATTTAAATTATTAAAAATCTAGATTATCTGTCAAATTTCAACATTTTTTTGATAATATAAATCCATCTAAACATTCCTACCGTAAGGATTGGATTTTTTTTTTTTTTTAACGGATTATAAGTATCTTAAACCATCCGAGGAAATTTGAAAGCCGATTAAATGACGCGTTCTAAAATTGAGTGAAAGGTTGAGTGACTGATACAATGTGCTTATTAATTCAAGCGGGCCAACACAACAAAAGCACAACCCAGTTTGGTTGAGCCAAGTCATGTCGAGGCAAATTCCGCAAAAGACGAGTCACATGCTTCCTCCAAGTTCGTGTGTGCTTATTTTATTAAGTCAACATAAGTGGGTTGAATATTAAAATGGTTGGAAATATTTTTTTTGAATTTGTTACATTTAAA
>APFE031447370.1:226180-267070 GCA_000404065.3 Pinus taeda | reverse complement strand
GAGAGAGAGAGAGAGAGAGAGAGAGATGTGTTACACCATGTACAAAATTTAGTCAATTTCCAAGACTAGGCACTTAGGCCCAAGCTTCCAACCCATACACAAGACACAAATACTATATCTCCCATTATACATACAAAAAAAACTTCTAGGAGGGGATATAATTGGCATTAATCCTCATGTTAAGAATAACATACAACAAATCAGGCTACATGCATTAAGAGGCAACCAAGGCTGCTAGATACATCAATTGTGTGCCACCATAGGTATCAGGGGACCTTGTCCATCCTCTATTGGGGTTACACCATGGTGAGATCTTCTAACTTTCTCATCACCTCCCATATTTCATTTTTATTTTCACCTTTAGTATCCTCATACAAGTCTCTCCTAATGTTGTAATGTGATAATGAAATAATGATCATCTAGGTAATCTCATACTAGCCACATATGTGCAACATTTAAACATTGGAAACATTACACAAACCAAAATAAATTACATACAAAAAAACACAAAAAAGCTATGAAGTTTTAAAAAATTCAAAAACATTTGCTTAATAACGTCACCCCAATACTTATGATGTGGTGTGTCTAGTTCTTGGTAGTAGTGGAAGTCAATCCCAAAATATGTGTGATTTTCACTGGTCCTCAAACCAATCAAATAAGTCCTAATTAAACTAATGTACCATTTCTCCAACACTCATCTAAGCGATCAAGTTGGTCCATCTGGTCATGCATGGCTTAGATGGGCCATTGAATAGTTTTGATACCCATAGCTTCATAACTAGTACTCACTTGAAAAACAAAAAAACTAGTATACTATTGTAGTTGAATTAATTCTATTTCCCTCTGATATGTTTTGTTAGATGACATTTCATGTTTTTAAATTGACTGACACTAATTTAAAATGGTCTGTTTTAGATACTACACTATTATATCCAATTGACCCTTAGATTCTAGGTGGGCACCTGCAGATCTTGCTACTTAGGTGATCGAAAACATGATGGTATGGAGAGGCACATCCATAAATTACTTGATTTATATATCTTTAAAGATTTTTTGAGCTCATGTTTAACAATACTATATAATCTAATTATCTTCGGTCTCCTCTCCCCATCATTGGCCATGTAATACTACTATCAAGGCCCAGTGCCTTGATAGTCTAGTAAAGAAAAATATATCCTCAATATTTAGTATCAATGTTTGATTTTACGTTGTGAACCATTGTTTATTGGGATCCCACATCGCAATCAACCTCTACAGTAAGGGAAATTTTCCATTCACGTTCTGCATGTGGAAACAATTGAGAATTCCAGAATCTCAGAGAAAATCTAGTGTTGTTATATATCAAAGAGAAACTGGGGCACCCACTTCATGCTCCTTCATCCTCCACTTGATTTTTTTGGTTGGTACTTCTACAAAAATAATGGTAAAATTTATTACTTCTATCCATTAAAGTCTATGATAAAATAACTTTGGGTCTATTTTAATATCTAGATAAAAAATAAAGGATTAGTGAAGCTCTCAGAGGAAATTGATGTCCCCCCTAGATAAACTTTGCTGTAAAGCTCAAAAAAATACATGAAAAGAAAGAGGAAGCATAGTTCTATTACCTAGAATAGATGGTGTTACAAATTTAAATAACCTATAAAGGATAATATCAGTGAAGGACCAATAGGACTTGAAAGAGGCAAGATAAGGTTAATTAAAAAATAGTTGTAAATAGTTGAATATGCATATAACAATAAATACCAATAGGTTGGCCCTAGTTTTAAGGTTAAAATATGTAATTAATGCTAGATTCCACCATTTATTATGTAATTAAATGTAATCCCTTCAAATAGGGTGCTAACATATGCACACGAAATTTCTATAAAATGTAGACTTTAAGTTAATCCTAACCATATTTACTATCAAATTAAAGAATACAGATAAATTTTAATGGTAAACACCCTCTAGACTAGTGCCTTTATCTTGTTGGGCAATGGAGTCAATTAGTAAAAGGTTAATGATTGAGGGCCTTGGATGACGATCCGGGTGGATAGAGGTGGTCATCTAACTCTTCCACTGGCTTAGTGGTTATATATATATTTTTGGTATTTTTCTATGCTTCTTTGGGTCCCAAAATTTCAAGGCCATTTTGAGGCCCCAAATAATGTCTTTTGGTGATTTGGGGGATGAGAGGTTGCATGGCATGCCTTGTTATAGGAGTGAAAATTTATAATCATTGGATATTTATTTCCAATTGGCTACTATGTGCCCCATATGGATATTATATGCAAAAAAATTACATTTGATAATTTGATGTACCAACTAACTATGTTGGGGCCCAAAAATATTTTGGCACTTCATCTTCCAGGGTTATGGTTTTATAGGCCTAAGTTCTTTCTTTATTTAAAAGGCCATTATTTCTCCTCCTTATATATTTTTCAAATGCATGTAACCACAATCTATGTCCCTTCTGAGATAGCTACCACCACTCTGACCATTTTTTTTCCTACAATATTATGTTATTTTACTTATCAATAGAAGTTGGTCTTTCACTATATTATTGTTATCTCTACTATGCTTTTCTATGTGTGTTTAATTTCCTTTCCTTCTTTCATTTAATTCCTTGTACAACACATATTAGTGTTATTAGAGAAATATACTCCTTATTGTTTCATAATGCATATCCCAAATGAGGTCATGTTACAGAAAGTTGGGTCTTGAGATAATTTTTTTCTTCTACAAAGTCCTTTCTTCTCATATATGGTTTATGAAAGCACTAATAAAAGCTTAGAGCAACACCTTATTGTTTATGCAACCTATTTAGACTGAAAGGGCCTTTGGCCACCTATTCCACATTTTATAAAACTTGAGAATCGCATGCATGCAAAAGGAAAAACAATATATGGAAGTGTTAATCAATTAATAACTTATAGAGAACTTAGGTATAATGATTTGATAGTTGTTTCTATAGATGGAGCTTCAACAATGATTGGACATGAAAATGATCGTGTTTCAGTTAATAAAAAAAACATTCCAAATATTATTATAATTCATTGTGTAGCTCATCATGAGTCTCTATTATCAGTAGATGCTTCTAAGAAAGTACCCGAACTATTATATGTTGAAAAAAATGCAAACAAAGTGCATTCATGGGTTGAAAACTCACTAAAGACAAGTAACGAAATTAATTATTTGTTAAAAGTCATGAAAATTGATTTTATTGATGTTTTACAAATAGATTAAGTCTGATGGTTATTTAGGGGAGAAGTCATTATAAGGCTTGTAAACCTTATGCCAACAATCTTATATTTTTCGAAAAATGAAACGAAAACTTCATAGTATGATAAGGTACAAAGTTACTCTATTCAATTTGTTTATATATGTTGGATTTAGTTGTATTGAACAATTTGAAAAATAATTTTCAAGAAGGCAATGTAGACATTACAAATATTGGATTAGTTCTTGAAGTAACGATAATTACACTGTCTAGATGGTTTTTGAGAGAAGAAACATTTGCAAAGTGCACAAGATATATTTCAAAAATTTTAAGTGGCTGTTAATATGAATATATTGAAGTTAAAATTGAAAGGGTAGTCATAGGTAAACATGAGTTATAATACATATGTATCCTAGCTATAGAGATTGACTATATGGATAAAAGGAAAGAAACTATGAAACCTCGTATTTGAGGCATAGAAGAGAGTTTTCAATAAATCATATAAGCCTATATTAAGTATCTCATAGACTCTTTGATTAAAATATTTCCATATGTTCATATTTTAATGCAACAAAATTGTTCACTCCTTGCTATTTTTCAAAAGAGCGTCATATTCATGAGAAAAATTCACAAGGGTTGGATTTAACAAATTATTATTTTTTCAACATTTTCAACATGCCATATCAAAGGATGATGGCTTTATACCTTTATTTGATGATAAAGAATATAAAAGAGAGATACACCTTTTCATTGATTCATTAAATTTGACTTGCGAGGGTTTCTCCATAAAAGAAGCATGGAAAGTGTTTCGTGACATAAAATAATGGCACAAAACTGATCATGATATGATGAAATTAGGGAAAGCTATAAATAATACTCCTCCAAGTATAGTGGATTATGCAAGGGGATTTTTTAAACAAAACGTAATCAAGGCCAATAGATAATCAAGGCTAGGATCGGATACACTAGATGCATTAATGATAATATCTTTGAATGAACCTAAAGTATCTAATATTGATTGGAATGTAATATACATAATATGGAGAAATACAATGTAAAGAATAATTATCGATCTTTGAGATTTAATAAGTTACTCATCTTAATCTTTTGATATGACTTGTGTTTCTCTTGCAAAATAATTATAAATGTGTGTGGAATCTTCTCTTAAGTAGTGGATAGACGCCAAAATACCTTTAATATGTTTAATTTTGACTTAATAAGTTAAATTTTATATTTTCTATGCATCAAGATGTACTTATAAATAAGATTTTTATAATATCCTTCAAAATGTTGACCAATGAAATATTATTACAACTTGAAGATAAAGCTCTCCCTATAAAAAAAGATGATTAAAATAAAACAAAATTATTTAATTACTAAATGCTTTCATTATCTTTTTTCAGTGTAATCTTTAATGTTTGACATTACCATTATCTTTTTTCACTATAATATCGAACGTTTGACATTACAGAGTTTTAACTATCATATAAATTAAATATAAATATTGTGTATGCTTATTACACATGTTAGATTTAGAGCAGAATCGAATGGAAACTATGTTGGAGATTTTTCTACGATCAATAATCAATTCAACTACAAAAGTCTGTGAGAGGGCGGTTAAATATTTTATCGACGACATTTAAGACAAATGTAAGCAGAACTGCGATAACATTTTGTAAAAGTATAAAAATAATTAAATAACAGGAAACTACAAGTTCAGCCAAGGGAAAACAAAGAATCCGAGTCGACCTTTGTCTTGCAATATACAATTTTGAGTGACAGGTTACAGAGAGCTTCAAAGCTAGGCCAGTTCAAAGAAAACGGCCACAAAACACTTCCGCTTGGAATATGCTTTGAACATACATTCCGAGGCAAAATTTCTTCTCAATACATTACAATTACCATCCTTTTTCTCATTGGTGGTCGGAAGTTAGATTCGCTCCACTAATTCCAATTCAGGGTCTGCAAGAACATCGTCGTGATAGGTGAACTCTCCTAGATCTGACGTCACCGAAGTCGTCCATTCAGAATTCGCCTCGCTTATTTGAACCCATCTGATCAGTGTTGCGCTTTTCATGGGTGCACTCGAAATTATTGCCTGCTTTCACTTTCAACCCAATTTCAGAATTCGCCTCAACAGTTAATTCGACTTGCTTATCTGAACCCATTTGATCAGTGCTGCGCTTTTCGTGGGTGGACTCGAAATTATTATCTGTTTTCACCTTCAACCCAATTTCATCTTCCAGAGACCTTTTAACCCAATTGAGCATCATCTCGACCTCGACCTCATTCGCAGAATCTGTCTCTTCGCTGTAATCAATATTGTCAGATATTAAGCGACTTCTTTCTTGATCTTCGTTGGTGTAGAATCAGAAACAAAGCGATCTGTGGCCTCTTCCATGACTTTCATACCAAACTGGTACAGAGGGCGGGACTGGCGGCCTTGCGCTGCACCCTCCCGGCATCACCATAGCAATTGAAGAAAGAACATCGACTGACCGGTTATGGTTATAGAAATTTGAATTTTGTTTGGGCGGTATTTTAAATTTGAACTCAAAATTCAAATTCAAATTCGTCTGCTATAAATGAGTACTTTGTATATGAACTCAAAATTCAAATTCAAATTCGTCTGCTATTAAATGAGTACGTTCGTCCTAGTTACGGTGAACCTCATTAAGTCCGGTTAGGGAGGCTGCGGGTGGCTGCGGGCAGGGTCGCCGAGGTTTCCATGGGCAGCCGGAGAGGGATGCCGGAGACAGATAAAGTTTATGATGTATGGTCGATGATGCTCTGTGAGGCTGTCAGGGGTGTAAGGACTATAGCAATAACTTTGCTATAGTCTCACAAATAGCACTTGCCTATAAGCTTTACACATGGCAGCATGGCCCTTCTCGCTGTCCGCACGTCGAATATTTTTGTTCTTTCTACGCAGGCTGTCATTGAAACCTGCCCTCTAATCTTCGTGTTGGTTTTAAATGTTCCAACGGCCACATTTCAGTAGTTAAATTACCAGTTACTCTATACTCTATCCGTCGATTCCGTCCTCTATTTGAGGAGGGCTACTACCCTACCCTATCCCCTTTTGCAAGCTATACTCTTCAACATTTCACCAAACGTTTGCATTTAATATTCTTCAGATTGTTGGGCAGGAACAAAAGAGAGGGTTGGTATCTGATCATGATGGAGAGGACCGTCACGTAATGGAAACTCCTCTGCCACGAAATTATGAATAGCAATTATGAGATTCATGTACTGACAGCCACTCGCCTTTTGCCCCTCGACGTCATTTTCTTCAAGCGTTTTATCAATTGGTCAAGGGTTTTGGAGCTGGAATTGACAGCTAAAAAACTCGAAAAGCTTGCAAAGAGAAAATGTATCATCTGATTTGGGAAAGTCGAGTTGAGAAAATGTATCATCTAATTTGGGAAAGTCGAGTTTGAAGCTCTGAGTTGCCAAATCAGGATAGGACTCACTATCTGGTTGCCGCCCTCTTCAGGGTTTCTCGAAGCCTAACGTGCTCTATTGGCCTCGATTGACATGGAAGAAGCAGAGTCTTCTAAGGAGGCGAAGGAATTGCACGGATGGTCAAAAGTAATTGGAATTCTAAGGTGTTTTAATGATCTCGATTGACATGGAAGAAGCGGAGTCGTCTAACTAGGCGGAGGAATTGCACGGATGGTCAAAAGTAATCGGAATTCTGGGAAAAAAATTAATTTTTTACAAACAGTGTTTGAATCATGTTTTTATAGTGGAAATGGATTCAGTATCATCAAAAACATTTAGAACACTTAAAATTTTGAAGTTTAACAATAATAATTTGGATTTACAAAAATATTTATCAAATTTTCTCTAAATATGACTAGAATTTTCATAACTTTCGAGGCAACTCTTCCGCCTCATTAGACTAGATGCATGGAAAATAATGGGAGTAATCACTATGTTGCGCCCAGTGTCACTGATGTGCCTCAGGCTATCTTTATGTCAATAGTAGATTTTGGCAATATCTTAGAATTGATAACTAAGAAAAAGGGCAATTTTTTTTTTACATCACAGGATTTGTAATTTGATGGCTATTGGTCTGTTTTTAATAGGATGTATATTGTTTTGCAGTTGTTTTTAGTGTTATTTTTTGGACTTTCTAGTGTTAGAATTTGGTGGAAAAAATTAGACGGAAAAATTTACAGAAAACTTGTGATTTTAATAAATTCTTATTAGATTTTAGAAAATTAGACTAGAGACACTTACTAAAAAAACATCCAAAACTTAAAAAAAAATGACAACTCTATTTTTTATATGAATAGTAGATTCCAGAAATATATTTTAAAAACAAACCATAAGAAAAATAATTAATTATTGAACATTTTAAAATATTCATGAAATCTCTTTCAACATTCTAAAATATTCTTAAAATCTACAATAACTTAATAATTAAATGACTTCAACGCAACATCATCATCAACCCTTATACCTAGTTCTCTCATGATTTTAGATTGGCAGCATTGTCAAAGCCTATAGCTAATTCTCAAAGCGAGAGAGATGATTTTAGACCCGGGAAACTACTTGGTCCGATGAGTTTGCCATTTCCGCTAGCCTAGAACAAACTGGGGGGATGGCTCTAAGATACTCCCACTCACACGTTTCAATATGTTAAGAGTATTTTTGTAAGCATCAAACTAATTAATGAAATTCACAAGTTATAGAATGTTTTTCATAAATGTTAGTTTTGTAAAGTTGAATATCATGAAGCAGAAATCTTAGGATCCATACTTCGATATGACTTGCAACATTTTCTTTCATGAAACCAGGTACAGGTGATATGTTCATGATTGTGTGTAAAGCTTATAGGAAGCTTTTGTGAAATCCAAAATATTATAGAATATGTAAAATCTAAATGATTAACCACAAATGTATAGATATTCGACTTATCCAACATCTTTAACTTAAATATAAATGTAAATATGATAATTCAAATACATATGTTTTAGTTACTAGCAAGTTTATTTTGTTTGTAAAAGTAAACGTTTATGCTAACTATAATTAAGTTAAATTTTACTAATGCTCCATTATAAGGGAAAATGTAGGTTATTATTAAGGAAAAAAAATGTTATTTATTTAAACAAATAATTCATAAAAATAATATTGGATTTGTTTATAATTTTTTTTTAATTACATTAATATTAATTTTAAATAAAATTAAACTATAATTAGAATATGAAAAAAAATATTCAAAATTTAAAAGAAAAAAACAGAACTTCAATATTATTTTTTTTAATATAACTTCAATCTTTTAGTATATAATTTCTTTGTATTAAAAAATAATTTGTAAATTTTCTAGATAACATTGGTTTATGCTATTATATTATGAATGCGATATATCCAATCCCAAATACTGGTTGAAATTTATATATGAGAATAATTATGAGTATGTTATTTATTATATAGTTAAAATAAATGGAGATAGGTTTAATAAAAAAATATGAAATTTTTAATAATGTAATGATTTATGTGTAATTTTATCTTTTTTCCCCATGGAAAATTCGTAATTTCATTAGTAAAAGAAATTACATTTTGTAGAATATGCATATTCTGATATTACTATCAATGAACACTGCGATTGAAGAGGCAGTAAACAACAGCTACCCTCTCCGCGCAGGAAGTAGCCCAGACAGTGTTTGAAAGAGATTCAAAATGATACAAAATTACAACAGTGCATATTATCATGATCCAAAAATATAGCCGCATATCTAAACAAAAAAACAGCATGGGAAATATGTACAAAATATGTTGCAGTTCCAATCTTTAGTTCAAAATGTCCATAAATGGCCTATGATAGAACTGGTGGTGTTCTCCATCAATCTGTTCGATGATCAGCCAGTTGTCTTGCTCCATGATCGCGCCTTCTTTGGAAAGGCGATCAGCCTCTGCGTTCCACTCCCCGAAGTGTTGGAGCACCCTGAGGCAGCAACAACTGAACCAGGAGCTGAAGGCGTGGATCGATGGGGTGGCCGCCCACGCTTCCTCAGTGCACTGATAGCTGGTGCCAGAGATCTCAAAATAGGTCCTGAGTGAGTGGTAGTGCCACTAGAGCGTGGGGATTCCAACCTCTGAATATCCATAGAAGCATGAGGCAGTTCCTCTTCGACAAGGTCATCATGAGACTAAGCCTCCTACTCAGGTACATTTAGAGGGAAATGTCTCTCAAAATGTCTGATGTTCCACTTTTTCAGAGAACAGTCTTTGAACAAGTGCCCCACCTTGTGGCAGCGGTGACACCTGAACGGGACTCCCTCATAGTCCAGCAACTCCCTCCTCGCAACGTCCCTCCACTGTATATTGATAAATTCTGAAAGCCCATCTGTGAGGTCCAAATAATCTAAAATCCTAACGAATACCATTTTCCCAGTGGAGATAAATGAGTCATCATAGGTTAGAAACTTGCCCATGGCATCCCCAATCTGTTTAAAAATCTGCTCAATCCAAAAGTGAAGCGGAAGACCAGGGAGATGAACCCAAATCGATCCCTCCCCCGCCCTTTCAAGTTCTGGGTCAAACATAGGCATCCATCTTCGAAGGAGGACAAGAGCCTGGTCTATGTGCTAGATTGTGGAGAGAACCCAATTTGAGTGGGCAAGACATTTGAACCTCAACATGAACCATCCACGAATGATAGTCTATACCCTAGGAGGTTTCGGCAGGTGATGTCCCCAAACCTCCATAGACCATTTTTTGAGCTACTCCACACTGTAGTATCGGCCCCTCACACGCCCCACCAGCACCTTCTCCGCCGAATCCATGGCTTCACAGAATGTTGTATCCTCGACAAGCTTGAAAATATTTCTTTACTACACAGAGGGAGGCATTTTTTCCTCTTGGAAGGTCCTTTCTGCTTGCCACTCGTGCCTCCAGCCAAAGTATCCTCCTGTACCACCTCATGAGATGCTGAGACCTTATCTGTTAGAGGACCTTTAGCACCAAGGCTGTCAAAATGCCTCAAAATGATCCCAATACTTGTGAAGTTGCCCTTAGAAGGGTCCCCGGGGATCTGTGGTGGTGAATGTACCTGCAGCCTACCCACCTAAGCCAAAGGGTCCTCCTCCAAGGGTTTTTCTGCAACTATCTTTGCAGGAATGGAACCCACGTCTTGCCCTAGGGTTTGATTGACCTGGGCACTCCAAAGCACGGCCTCCGCCTGAGACTCTGAGAGAAGCGGCAGACCAGTGTATTCTCGAATAGTAGCCGCTCCGACCGGAACCGAGATGGAAGAAATGTGCCTAGAGAGTGTAGGGAGCACATCGACCTCAGCTATTAGATCGTGGTCGAAAACTAAAAAATCATCCATATTGGTCCCCGTCTACCCCCAAATCAGTTGGTTTTCAGACGAAATCGCGGATGAAGCAGTTTTATCCTCCATGTCTGTCAATGACTCAAGTTGACAGCTGCCTGCTGGACTGTCGCGGAGGTAAAACACAAACCGTCTAGGGGAGACCAAACACTAACCGACAATAACCACAAACTACTATGAGAAGGAACTGTGGTTGATGCCGAGGAAACCATAAACAGTTCGAGAGGGTACCCACCGAGAAGCTTCGCTACAGAACCATGTGTTCCACCAGGCTTGAAGCCCTAACCCTAATCTCCTGTGCTACCCGATTTCATAACTCCCATCCCTTTTGATTCCTTTCATTTGTCCTTTTTTTATGTGCAATTTTAATAGTAGAGTTTGTAATGTTTAATTTTTAAATTTTCATTTTATTTTAGGTAAAAGTAATCCTTAAATCTTTTAAGGTGTTTTGTTTTAATTTTTTTTTTTTTTGATATTTTCTTTTTCATTATATTATATTATTATTTTATTATTGTGTTATGATATATTGAATAAAATATATTTAAAATAGATTTAAAGTTAAATAATTAAATTATTATTAATCCTAAGTGTAATGTATTTTATTCCATAATGAACATAAAAGTGAATATATTTAATTAATATTTTTAGAGTTACTATTATTGCAAATACTTAAAATAAGCACATATAAATTTTGAATCACTTGCACTAAACTAAGAAATGATAAAAACATTTTGGAAATATAATTAAAACTAGTTGATATTAAATTAGGTTTGAATATGAGATTATTAACTTATTTAGCAATAAAAAAATAAGCATGTGAAAAAAATTCAATTGGTAATACCCTTCAATAAAAAATAAATATTTAATATATTTTTACTACAGTGACTTGCCTATGTGGAAGACTTAGTGAGAAATTTTAACATTTAAAAATTTATTAATAAGTTGCTTAAGGTAGCTATAGAAATTATGGGGAAAGCCATTAACTGAATATTTCAATAGTTACAAACAATGACTCCCATCCATAGAGATAAATCATCTCCATTGGGGAAAATAAGCCAAGGCAGTAAGAGAGGAAAAACTTGACGTATCTAAGAAGAGATATTGGAAAAATAATTGATTCCTCAAACAAGACGTTGTTGAGGAAGGGAATGATGTTACTATATAGGATAATCCCAAGTTCGTTGGCTAGTGGAACCCCTAAATCAAGAGTCCATGATATCTTAAGTTCGACTGATTTTGGGTCTAGGAGGTCTTAGGAAAATTATATTATTATGGAACTGAAAACTGGCACGGGGGAAGAATTGGTATAGGTAACACTCTCGTTGGCTAGGAGTGATTTTGTCCTCTTTAGATTTTGTGGCAAGCTTAAACTTGAATAGATAAGTAATTTAATTAATTGTCTTCTAGAACTTGAAAAAAATTGTTGTAAATTTGTAAGAATTTGTTATAAGTTTCAATGTTGATGACTATAAAGGGAACTATGTTGTGAAGGAGTGACTATAAAGGTAGACATATAGAATAAAAAATAATTATTATATGCAATAATGTTGTTATGGGTTATTATTGAACTCGAATAGTTTCCAAACTTACAGGCTAGAGCCATTGTTTGAAAATAACCCCTTTTCTTTAAAATACATATTTATACCTAAGTATTACGGAAGGGTGATTTACATGACCCAAAGGATAAGCAGGTCTCGCTTCCTTTGTAACACTAGTAATAACAAATAAAAGTGTAAATGAATTAAAAGGGAAAATTCTTGTTTCAGACTTTATATTGTTAAATAATAAACAAAATTAAAGAAACGATAGTGGTATAATCAAAAGGATAATTTGTGCAATATTAATGAATTATAGGGTTTTTTCTATACTAAACTAACCAGTTTAGTTCCTAGGTCCAACTGGTAAGGACCAACAACTACTAGGGAGTGTTCTGAATCCAATATATTTAACTTGAAGGAATATAGTCAACCGATGCAATATTCTTTGGAACATTATCATAAATAATATATAGAATATAATTAATGAACACTAATTCTATAGAGTGAGTTCTATAAAAGAACATCTTGAACCATAAAAGAAATAAATACACACACAAATTGTTGTATATCAATTAAGAATACAATACACCTGAACAATTAAAGTTATGGTGATATATTACAAATAAATGACAAAGCTGAACAAATTAAATAAGTGTTGACGATGAATGTAATCATGTAAATGAGACCAAATAATCCATATTTGAAAAAAGAAACAAAGTAACAACAAATGTAGGAAGCGTCACAAGAATTGAAAGTTATAAACCCTAACGATGAAAATAAAATTGATTTTAATAATGAACACATAAAACTAGTTCTTAATTATTTACAAAATAAATTTATTTATTCGTTAAATTGTATTTCTTTGTCATAGATATTTAAGAAGCATGTTGTGCAGGAGAACCTAAATCTTTGAAGACAATTCTTAACACTCCTCCTTCCTAGAAAAACCCTCAAGTCAAATATAATAACAAAGCATAAATTCTAGTTTCTTTGTGAAACACTAACAAGTTGTAGCTCAAATTTTCTATAATTACAATTTCACCAAGAGTCAAGACAAATGGGTAGAAGGAAAAACCTATAAGGAACGAACATAAGAATTAAAAAAAAAAGAAAAAAAAAAAAGAAGAAGAAGAAGAAGAAGAAGAAGACAGGTACAATGCAATTAAAGTCCTAGAGGATGGATGGTACCAATTAAATTCACAACAATGACTTTGTCGAAAAGATTTACTTGCAAACCAAGTCAACAATAAGTATATGTAGATGACTTGTGCTAGAAAAAGTGGGGAAAATACAACCCACAAAAAGAAAAAATAAGATAAACAATTCAATATATTTGGAAGTCATCGACAAACCAGTAGGAGCCACACTGAGAAAGCTACCCAAAAAGACCAAGATTAGCAAGGAAAGGGAAAAAACCAAATTTCTAACATGTCAAGGGTTTCTTCAAGAAAAAGAGAGTGAGAGAGAGAGACAGAGAGAACATATTACCTCAATGGTTGTACATAGAAAACCCATCTCTTAAGCTTATTTGTATATATTGGTCCAGACTTGCATTCAAGGTTGCAAAACAAAATTGACAAAGATGTATTAACCTCATACATGAAAATATTTAAGAAGAACTTGAGAATAATTAAACTTGACTAAAAAATGATGTTATGTTTACTTGGAAAAGAAAGAACACTGGCAGGAACCTGTAAGTAGTCATTCTAGTTCGGGATTGGTTTTAGAGTGAAGAGCTCATAAACATAGAGTGAAAATCACAAATGAGCCAATGTTGAGGCGGAGAGAAGGGGGCACTGGCTCCTTAATTGTCCCTACTCGGATCTAGGCCGTTCAATTCAAAACCCTAAGAATTGACAATGACAATGAGGACACTTTCTAGAGTCAAATCACATCACCAACCCCCACCTTTGCATGACATGTGAAATTCGAGAAAGTTCCAAGGAGAGAATAGACGTAGGTTTGAAGAGTGAAACTAATTTATGCTGAAATACTATAAGGTATGAGTTTCAATGAAAATATTTATGAAAGAAATTGAAAATCCTGTGTAACCATATGGAAATTTTATCAATGGTAAACTTTTTAACTCTAGGCTCCACTCTTAACCAAAATAACAATATAGGAATTAAAGAGTGTGTTTCGTCATTTGACATGCATTCTAGAAGAAGGTAGATGTAAAAGTGACATGACATTGATGTTCTTTTAAATACTTGATTCATCCATTCCTCCACAAAGTCATAATATCTCGTTTTGAAAATTTATATGATCACAATTTTCCCATATATATCTTCTAACATTCATTTCATAGGGTGGTCCTTTATCATTTTCTGAGATGGTGATAAGGTTAGTTCCAAAACATTCATTCGGTGAAGTAGGAGAAGGTAAAAAAATTTCATTAAAATCATTGGATTTTTCTTGTACACTCAAAACCTCATCATTAACATGAAACTCATTTTCTTCATAACTATCATAAACAAGTTGTTAAGAACCTTCAAGAGTATGTAACACAATGCCCATTTGGTTAGATGGAAGATCTAATATTTCATATATAATCTCTCCTTTATCATTATTGTTGTCATAATTATCTTCTACCAAAGATAAATTAGAACCAATAGGAGCTATAGAATCTTGAAATTGCTTAAGATATAAATGTATTGTATGATATTTTGTTAATGAGAGAGAAGTGTCTTCATTAACAAGTATGATAGAAGATAATTCTTGAAATTTTCGAAGTTCGATTCATTAGTGATGCTTTCTATTTTATATCCATAATTCATTTTGGTTTCTTTGTTATTATGACGATATTCATTTTCAAGGTTATTGTTATTATCATATTCACAACAGTTAAAGTCAAGTAAGCCTATAGGATACATACATCTATGATAGTCACAAAAACTTGAAAGAAAATATTTAAGAGAGTAAGTTGTACCAAGAGGGAGCCTTTTGTACCACTTTCGAGCATCACCTTCTAAGGACATCATGAAGAGCTTTATTAGAACGTCTTCATGGTGTACTCCCATCTTTGAAATGCAATCATGAAAGGCTCTGGAGTGTTGCGTTGGATTATCACCATCATCATTTTGAAAATGGGGAAGGTAAGTGTCACATATGCCTATATCTAGTAACTCATATCAAGAACCTGCAATGTGAAAAAAATTCAAAGCAAGAAAGTGTGAAGAAATCCATGAAGAAGCCATTGGACAAAAATCAACAAGTTAAATAACTAAAGAGCCACTAGGTGAATAAATAAACTCGGAATATTTACCTTAAACCCTATAAGGTGCATACATATGTAACAATGTCCACCAATAGTTCAAAGATTTAATCGTTACCCCGGTTACTAGAGGAAATGAAACCTAAACCATTCTTCCTCGACAAAGACACCAAAAGGATGTTGGTTCTCGAATTAGCAAAGTAATTGAGGACAACTCGAGAAGACATTCAATAATGGTTAGAAACCCTTCCACTCTAGGTGACAAGGGTTAGCCTCCTTTTCACCATAGTGGGTATTCCCTAGTAGCAATGTTGATTAAATAAGTGTTCTTTCAAAAAAAAATGATTAGGCTAGATTAATGGTAATGATTTTTTTAATTGAAATAAGCTTTAAAGGTTTAGCTTTAGGAAATTAACATGTCTAAATATAAATTCATGGTTGAAATAAATAATAAAGTGTACAATTAAAATAAACAGCTTAAACCACATTAAAAAACATGTATGAGAAAAATATAATATAATAAAATAAAATAAAATAAAGTATCTCTATAATTTGATTATAATGTTATTTATTTAAATGTAAACACAAAGTAATTAATAACAAATATTATATTATTTTATAGATAGTTCATGAAATAAATAGATAACACATTCGTTTTGCCAACAATATATGTTGGTAAATAAATGGTTCCATCAAGTTTTTAAAAGACTAATAAAGTTCACGCCTATTATTAATATGTTAATAATGATAAAATATAGGGATAAATCTCAAAAAATTATGTAAAGAAAATAAAGTAAAACAAAGAAAAATAAAATAAAGAAAATCTCCTTTGAAAAATATTTAAGTTAAATATATGAATGAGACATGTAATAAAGTGTTTTTTCATATCTTTAACCTACAACATTTAATTTAAACATGATTTAGAATCTTTTTAAATAACGGGTATTAAAAAAATCAATTTATGCACACAAGGTTTCTCTATCTAATAAAGTTAGATATCTCATGCATTTAACCATCAAACCCTATTTAAAAAGAACATGTAAAAATAAATGAAACAAACGTTCTCTTTAATGTAATATGTTTATGAAATATTGCAAGTAAATATTCAATGACACGCATTATAATATTTAATCTACAATATATTAAAGAAATTTCTCAATTTGATTACCCCAGATAATATTTATATCCTGGAAAACAACAAACCAAGTAAATGTTAAGTGAAACATAAATTGATCAAGTCAGATTCATAAAACACTAGTTGAACTTGAACATTCAAAATTTAAATTAAAAAAAATACATAAACAAGAAGTTGCACATAAAAAAATAAAATGCAAAATGAATTATTTACTAAAAATTGTACCACATTACATCACAAAATCCTCACGAATTTAGCGTGTACATCTAGTGTAAAAATACCTTTCCCAAGTGCGAGTCCTTTCTCCCAAAGCCTATTTTCTAAATTGTTGAACATGAACACATCATAAATTAATAAAAAATGGTTTTTTATATATAAATGTTTGATAACTGAAACACAACTACTCTTATAATTAAAGAAAATAACAATAAATTTTGGAATCAGTTTCGTAACTACTTTTTTGTTAACTCACTTCATATCATTTAATTTACTTGATTTGCTCAAATCATTCACATTGAAAAGTCTTTAAAATAGTTTTCTTACATTAGAGAGAAAACACGCAAATTAGTTTTCAAATGATACATAAAATTTAAGCATAAACTCACCCTTCTCCCCAAATTATTTCATGTAGCATTAGAAAATTAATTTAATTTTTTTAATTTTGGTGATTTTTTTCTAACTATAAGGAAACATTAGGTCAAAAACATATTTAATGCATAGATTGACTTTTTAGAACATTTAGTGTGAAAACAATTTCAAATTCTTAAAGTATTTGATAAATTTCTTTCAACACTCTTCCCATATTACAAACGAATTTTAACATGCACATTCTACATTCAACCATTAGATATAAAATTTTGAGTTTGAAATGAAATCTAAAATATATATATTATAAATTTCAAATTTCATTATTCTAT
Organism: Pinus taeda; assembly: GCA_000404065.3. Classification (NCBI taxonomy): domain Eukaryota; kingdom Viridiplantae; phylum Streptophyta; class Pinopsida; order Pinales; family Pinaceae; genus Pinus; species Pinus taeda. The sequence continues at coordinate 249,722 of APFE031447370.1, read as the reverse complement.
ATATTATATATATATATATAGATATACTTTAGTATTAGTATAAGTATGTATATGTATATACACTTACTATAGTATTAGTATAAATATGTAATATTTTTTAGAACATAGTTAAGATTCTTTTCGGGCCCGTGTGAGGAGTGAGAAAATATATAGCTCGAAACAATCAATCGTGGGGAGAAATTGGTATGTTATTAGGTACAGAAGCATTCAGGAGTCCGTCACTTTTCTTTTTACCCGATGGATCATAAGCATAAGTCGAAGGCTGTTGAGACGATACGTTTTCATTTTTTATTTTTAAGTTTTTTAAAGTGAATGGGAACATAGTTTATAGAGCATATTATAATACCTAAGCCCCCTCGCACTTTTTGTTTATGGTTGAATGAGACCTGCATGTCTCGAGAGAATGGAGAGTATGAGGTGAGGAAATAGGTAGGTTAGTTTCGGTTTAATGTTTTTAAATATATGTGGTTTTTTTTTTATTTGGTTATTATTTAGTGCTCTTTTGGTTTTTATTATTAATTATTTTAATTGGTATAAATATTATTTTAGTATAATTGATTTATTTTTTGATTTTTAATTTTAATTATTATAATTAGTATAATGATAGTTATAATTTATAGTTAAAAAGTTTTAAGGTTTTTTGTTCATTATTAATTTAGGATTAAAATTTCAAAATAGTGATTTTTAACCAATTGTAATGATCACTATAACAATAAATTTGATGTAGGGAGAACGTGGAAATTCAAGGGAGTGATTTTTTTATAAGAAAATATAAGAAGAAGTTATATGGAGAGGGAGGCACAAGGAGAAATCGGCATAAAGAGCCAAATTCAAATTCGGGTCAAATCAAGCACCAGAGTGGTATAGTACACTAAACAAAAATAATTGTAGGGTGGGATTGCCTGATGATCTAGGAAGAGCCGGAATATTATATTATATTATATATATATATATATTATATATATAAGTTACACATCGACTGACCGGTTATGGTTATAGAAATTTGAATTTTGTTTGGGCGGTATTTTAAATTTGAACTCAAAATTCAAATTCAAATTCGTCTGCGCTATTAAATAAGTATGTTCGTACTAGTTACGGTGAACCTCATTAAGTCCTCAAACCGGAGGGAGGCTGCGGGTGGCTGCGGGCAGGGTCGCCGAGGTTTCGATGGGCAGCCGATGCCAGAGACAGATAAAGTTTACGATGCATGGTCCGATGATGTATGGTCGATGATGCTCTGTGAGGCTATCAGGGGTGTAAGGACTATAACAATAACTTTGCTATAGTCACACAAATAGCACTTGCCTATAAGCTCTACACATGGCAGCATGGCCCTTCTCGTTGTCCGCACGTCGAATATTTTTGTTCTTTCTACGCAGTCTGTCATTGAAAGCTGCCCTCTAATCTTCGTGTTGGTTTAAAATGTTCCAACGGCCACATTTCAGTAGTTAAATTACCAGTTACTCTATACTCTATCCGTCCCAGGCCTGGAATTTCAAAAGGAAATTGACTGTCAATTGAAAATGTCGAGACGGGTGTTGGTTTTCCATGCCTGTCAATTTACGTTTTTAGTAAATTTATGACTATCAGTTTTTTCTTTCGTGTTACATATTAAAAAAATTAACAAGAGTTAATGTAGTTTGACATTTTCCTTGTGAAAAAATCTTCGAGTCTTCCATCATGGCCACCAAAACAACAAATTTCTTGCTGGTTTGCAGTTTGTGTCTCATGCTCATCGCTACAAGCTCGAGCCGAATGTCAAGTTGCAGCGGCTACATCCATCAATCTAAACCGATACTAACAATCCCAAGCCACCAAGCGTGGGGCAGACTAAGTATTCCATATTCCAGGTCACATGACTATCTAGAAACATTGATACTAACAACCAAAAAACCCACCCCTTGCTAGGTCCATACCATTGCAAACTCTCCTTTTTACCTTCTTAATTTTCTTGGCAAACTCTCACCAAACAAGACGAAATCAATGCCACACTCATCTTCATATCTCAATTAGAATTTTTATTCACAATCTAAAATTTTTCAATTCACATCTCATCTCAAGACTAAGTTTCGATAGCCGTTCTCTTTCTCTTCCATGAGGAAAAGTCAAGAGCAGTTGACATGTGACTTCTACATTAAATCTTACGAGGTTATATTATTTAATTATCACTAAATTAATTGATTGATTAAGCAAGATAAAGATATTTTTCAAAAATATAATGTGTTTCTTTTTCTGAAACAATTACTCGTGACTATTAAGTCTAATCAAAATATGCCAGTCATGAAAGATTTATTGTGCGAATTTTACAGCAGAAAACTAGCGTGCAACCATAAAAATTCAAACGAGAACCATGAAAGCGCATGTTGTCAAAGATAGAGCAAATCCAGTTTACGTCAAAGATGAAGGGCATGGTTGAAAGTATCTCCCTTATGAAGAAATCAAACAAGTCAAACAGGTGTATGTGGGGAGTACCAGATTACTTTAAATAAGTTGGTGACTCAAATCCAGGACTGCTGGCAAGTTCCAATTAGACGCTTTCAATCCGTTAGGTAGGACAGGGTTGCATGTTCAGACCTCAGATTACATTTGATTTGCTGCGAAGCTGAACAGTTTGATTTTACACTGGTTTTACAGTGAGGTAATGAACATCAAATGCAACCAGATTCCAATACAAAACCACCCGTACCAATTTAGCATTCAACATACAATAGTTGCGTTCAGCTAGATCATGAATAGGTAAACCGTAACATTGCAATTTCCATGTCTCATCATATTAGATTTGCATATCATTAGTATAAATTTATATATCATTAGTATGGGGTGAGCAGCTGATGGTAGCTCGAGACTTTCTTCTATTAATAATAATTAATAAGTACTAGGCTAGTAGGCAATGGGACGTTGGAACATTTAAAGAGCTTTTAATTTCAAACTGTGTTATGTACCGGTTTTAAGTCCTCAAGCTTATGAAATAGGGCATTATAGATTTTTACGTTTTCTCTGTGAAATTAGCCGTCGTTTTGACGTGTTGGAGAGGTATACCAGAGGTCAACCTTGACGTGGAAAATATTTTGCTAGCTGTCAAATACGTTCTGGAATAAAAAATAAGTCCTGTAAGACGTCAAATTCCAGGGTTGATCCGTCCTCTATTTGACGAGGGCTACTACCCTACCCTATCCCCTTTTGCAAGCTATACTCTTCAACATTTCACCAAACGTTTGCATTTAATATTCTTCAGATTGGTGGGCAGGAACAAAAGAGAGGGTTGGTATCTGATCACGTAATGGAAACTCCTCTGCCACGAAATTATGAATAGCAATTATGAGATTCATGTACTGACAGCCACTCGCCTTTTGCCCCTCGACGTCATTTTCTTCAAGCGTTTTATCAATTGGTCAAGGGTTTTGGAGCTGGAATTGACAGCTAAAAAACTCGAAAATCTTGCAAAGAGAAAATGTATCATCTGATTTGGGAAAGTCGAGTTGAGAAAATGTATCATCTAATTTGGGAAAGTCGAGTTTGAAGCTCTGAGTTGCCAAATCAGGATAGGACTCACTATCTGGTTGCCGCCCTCTTCAGGGTTTCTCGAAGCCTAACGTGCTCTATTGGCCTCGATTGACATGAAAGAAGCAGAGTCTTCTAAGGAGGCGAAGGAATTGCACGGATGGTCAAAAGTAATCGGAATTCTAAGGTGTTTTAATGATCTAGATTGACATGGAAGAAGCGGAGTCGTCTAACGAGGCGGAGGAATTGCACGGATGGTCAAAAGTAATCGGAATTCTGGGAAAAAAATTAATTTTTTACAAACAGTGTTTGAATCATGTTTTTATAGTGGAAATAGATTCAGTATCATCAAAAACATTTAGAACACTTAAAATTTTGAAGTTTAACAATAATAATTTGGATTTACAAAAATATTTATCAAATTTTCTCTAAATATGACTAGAATTTTCATAACTTTCAAGGCAACTCTTCCGCCTCATTAGACTAGATGCATGGAAAATAATGGGAGTAATCACTATGTTGCGCCCAGTGTCACTGATGTGCCTCAGGCTATCTTTATGTCAATAGTAGATTTTGGCTATATCTTAGAATTGATAACTAAAAAAAAGGGCAATTTTTTTTTTACATCACAGGATTTGTAATTTGATGGCTATTGGTCTGTTTTTAATAGGATGTATATTGTTTTGCAGTTGTTTTTAGTGTTATTTTTTGGACTTTCTAGTGTTAGAATTTGGTGGAAAAAATTAGACGGAAAAATTTACAGAAAACTTGTGATTTTAATAAATTCTTATTAGATTTTAGAAAATTAGACTAGAAACACTTACTAAAAAAACATCCAAAACTTCAAAAAAAAATGACAACTCTATTTTTTATATGAATAGTAGATTCCAGAAATATATTTTAAAAACAAACCATAAGAAAAATAATTAATTATTGAACATTTTAAAATATTCATGAAATCTCTTTCAACATTCTAAAATATTCTTAAAATCTACAATAACTTAATAATTAAATGACTTCAACGCAACATCATCATCAACCCTTATACCTAGTTCTCTCATGATTTTAGATTGGCAGCATTGTCAAAGCCTATAGCTAATTCTCAAAGCGAGAGAGATGATTTTAGACCCGGGAAACTACTTGGTCCGATGAGTTTGCCATTTCCGCTAGCCTAGAACAAACTGGGGGGATGGCTCTAAGATACTCCCACTCACACGTTTCAATATGTTAAGAGTATTTTTGTAAGCATCAAACTAATTAATGAAATTCACAAGTTATAGAATGTTTTTCATAAATGTTAGTTTTGTAAAGTTGAATATCATGAAGCAGAAATCTTAGGATCCATACTTCGATATGACTTGCAACATTTTCTTTCATGAAACCAGGTACAGGTGATATGTTCATGATTGTGTGTAAAGCTTATAGGAAGCTTTTGTGAAATCCAAAATATTATAGAATATGTAAAATCTAAATGATTAACCACAAATGTATAGATATTCGACTTATCCAACATCTTTAACTTAAATATAAATGTAAATATGATAATTCAAATACATATGTTTTAGTTACTAGCAAGTTTATTTTGTTTGTAAAAGTAAACGTTTATGCTAACTATAATTAAGTTAAATTTTACTAATGCTCCATTATAAGGGAAAATGTAGGTTATTATTAAGGAAAAAAAAAATGTTATTTATTTAACAAATAATTCATAAAAAAATATTGGAGTTTTGTTATAATTTTTTTTTAAATGTAACCTAGTTAATTACTTTAATTTTAATTAAAATTAATATTTATATTTAGAATATGAAAAAAATATTCAAAAATTTAAAAGATAAAAACAGAACTTCAATATTATTTTTCTTAATATAACTTCAATCTTTTAGTATATAATTTCTTTGTATTAAAAAATAATTTGTAAATTTTCTAGATAACATTGGTTTATGCTATTATATTATGAATGAGATATATCCAATCCCAAATACTGGTTGAAATTTATATATGAGAATAATTATGAGTATGTTATTTATTATATAGTTAAAATAAATGGAGATAGGTTTAATAAAAAAATATGAAATTTTTAATAATGTAATGATTTATGTGTAATTTTATCTTTTTTCCCCATGGAAAATTCGTAATTTCATTAGTAAAAGAAATTACATTTTGTAGAATATGCATATTCTGATATTACTATCAATGAACACTGCGATTGAAGAGGCAGTAAACAACAGCTACCCTCTCCGCGCAGGAAGTAGCCCAGACAGTGTCTGAAAGAGATTCAAAATGATACAAAATTACAACAGTGCATATTATCATGATCCAAAAATATGGCCGCATATCTGAACAAAAAAACAGCATAGGAAATATGTACAAAATATGTTGCAGTTCCAATCTTTAGTTCAAAATGTCCATAAATGGCCTATGATAGAACTGGTGGTGTTCTCCATCAATCTATTCGATGATCAGCCAGTTGTCTTGCTCCATGATCACGCCTTCTTTGGAAAGGCGATCAGCCTCTGCGTTCCACTCCCCGAAGTGTTGGAGCCCCCTGAGGCAGCAACGATCGAACCAGGAGCTGAAGGCGTGGATCGATGGGGTGGCCGCCCACGCTTCCTCAGTGCGCTGATCGCTGGTGCCGGAGATCTCAAAATAGGTCCTGAGTGAGTGGTAGTGCCACTAGAGCGTGGGGATTCCAACCTCTGAATATCCATAGAAGCATGAGGCAGTTCCTCTTCGACAGGGTCATCATGAGACTAAGCCTCCTACTCAGGTACATTTAGAGGGAAATGTCTCTCAAAATGTCTGATGTTCCACTTTTTCAAAGAACAATCTTTGAACAAGTGCCCCACCTTGTGGCAGCGGTGACACCTGAACGGGACTCCCTCATAGTCCAGCAACTCCCTCCTCGCAACGTCCCTCCACTGTATATTGATAAATTCTGAAAGCCCATCTGTGAGGTCGAAATAATCTAAAATCCTAAAGAATACCATTTTCCCAGTGGAGATAAATGAGTCATCATAGGTTAGAAACTTGCCCATGGCATCCCCAATCTGTTTAAAAATCTACTCAATCCAAAAGTGAACCAGAAGACCAGGGAGACGAACCCAAATCGATCCCGCCCCCGCCCTTTCAAGTTCTGGGTCAAACATAGGCATCCATCTTCGAAGGAGGACAAGAGCCTGGTCTATGTGCCAGATTGTGGAGAGAACCCAATTTGAGTGGGCAAGACATTTGAACCTCAACATGAACCATCCACGAATGATAGTCTATACCCTAGGAGGTTTCGGCAGGTGATGTCCCCAAACCTCCATAGACCATTTTTTGAGCTGCTCCACACTGTAGTATCGACCCCTCACACGCCCCACCAGCACCTTCTCCGCCAAATCCATGGCTTCACAGAATGTTGTATCCTTGACAAGCTTGAAAATATTTCTTTACTACACAGAGGGAGGCATTTTTTCCTCTTGGAAGGTCCTTTCTGCTTGCCACTCGTGCCTCCAGCCAAAGTATCCTCCTGTACCACCTCATGAGATGCAGAGACCTTATCTGTTAGAGGACCTTTAGCACCAAGGCTGTCAAAATGCCTCAAAATGATCCCAATACCTGTAAAGTTGCCCTTAGAAGGGTCCCCGGGGATCTGTGGTGGTGAATGTACCTGCAGCCTACCCACCTAAGCCAAAGGGCCCTCCTCCAAGGGTTTTTCTGCAACTATCTTTGCAGGAATGGAACCCACGTCTTGCCCTAGGGTTTGATTGACCTGGGCACTCCAAAGCACGGCCTCCGCCTGAGACTCTGAGAGAAGCGGCAGACCAGTGTATTCTCGAATAGTAGCCGCTCCAACCGGAACCGAGATGGAAGAAATGTGCCTAGAGAGTGTAGGGAGCACATTGACCTCAGCTATTAGATCGTGGTCGAAAACTAAAAAATCATCCATATTGGTCCCCGTCTACCCCCAAATCGGCTGGTTTTCAGACGAAATCGCGGATGAAGCAGTTTTATCCTCCATGTCTGTCAATGACTCAAGTTGACAGCTGCCTGCTGGACTGTCGCGGAGGTAAAACACAAACCGTCTAGGGGAGACCAAACACTAACCGAAAATAACCACAAACTACTATGAGAAGGAACTGTGGTTGATGCCGAGGAAACCATAAACAGTTCGAGAGGGTACCCACCGAGAAGCTTCGCTACAGAACCATGTGTTCCACCAGGCTTGAAGCCCTAACCCTAATCTCCTGTGCTACCCGATTTCATAACTCCCATCCCTTTTGATTCCTTTCATTTGTCCTTTTTTTATGTGCAATTTTAATAGTAGAGTTTGTAATGTTTAATTTTTAAATTTTCATTTTATTTTAGGTAAAAGTAATCCTTAAATCTTTTAAGGTGTTTTGTTTTAATTTTTTTTTTTTTGGATATTTTCTTCTTCATTATTATTATTATTATATTTTAGGTATTTGTGTTAGGATATATGAATAAAATATATTTAAAAAATAAATTTATAAGTTAAATAATAAAATTTATTATTAATCCTAAGTGTAATGTATTTTATTCCATAATGAACATAAAAGTGAATATATTTAATTAATATTTTTAGAGTTACTATTATTGCAAATACTTAAAATAAGCACATATAAATTTTGAATCACTTGCACTAAACTAAGAAATGATAAAAACATTTTGGAAATATAATTAAAACTAGTTGATATTAAATTAGGTTTGAATATGAGATTATTAACTTATTTAGCAATAAAAAAATAAGCATGTGAAAAAAATTCAATTGGTAATACCCTTCAATAAAAAATAAATATTTAATATATTTTTACTACAGTGACTTGCCTATGTGGAAGACTTAGTGAGAAATTTTAACATTTAAAAATTTATTAATAAGTTGCTTAAGGTAGCTATAGAAATTATGGGGAAAGCCATTAACTGAATATTTCAATAGTTACAAACAATGACTCCCATCCATAGAGATAAATCATCTCCATTGGGGAAAATAAGCCAAGGCAGTAAGAGAGGAAAAACTTGACGTATCTAAGAAGAGATATTGGAAAAATAATTGATTCCTCAAACAAGACGTTGTTGAGGAAGGGAATGATGTTACTATATAGGATAATCCCAAGTTGGTTGGCTAGTGGAACCCCTAAATCAAGAGTCCATTATATCTTAAGTTCGACTGATTTTGGGTCTAGGAGGTCTTAGGAAAATTATATTATTATGGAACTGAAAACTGGCACGGGGGAAGAATTGGTATAGGTAACACTCTCGTTGGCTAGGAGTGATTTTGTCCTCTTTAGATTTTGTGGCAAGCTTAAACTTGAATAGATAAGTAATTTAATTAATTGTCTTCTAGAACTTGAAAAAAATTGTTGTAAATTTGTAAGAATTTGTTATAAGTTTCAATGTTGATGACTATAAAGGGAACTATGTTGTGAAGGAGTGACTATAAAGGTAGACATATAGAATAAAAAATAATTATTATATGCAATAATGTTGTTATGGGTTATTATTGAACTCGAATAGTTTCCAAACTTACAGGCTAGAGCCATTGTTTGAAAATAACCCCTTTTCTTTAAAATACATATTTATACCTAAGTATTACGGAAGGGTGATTTACATGACCCAAAGGATAAGCAGGTCTCGCTTCCTTTGTAACACTAGTAATAACAAAGAAAAGTGTAAATGAATTAAAAGGGAAAATTCTTGTTTCAGACTTTATATTGTTAAATAATAAACAAAATTAAAGAAACGATAGTGGTATAATCAAAAGGATAATTTGTGCAATATTAATGAATTATAGGGTTTTTTCTATACTAAACTAACCAGTTTAGTTCCTAGGTCCAACTGGTAAGGACCAACAACTACTAGGGAGTGTTCTGAATCCAATATATTTAACTTGAAGGAATATAGTCAACTGATGCAATATTCTTTGGAACATTATCATAAGTAATATATAGAATATAATTAATGAACACTAATTCTATAGAGTGAGTTCTATAAAAGAACATCTTGAACCATAAAAGAAATAAATACACACACAAATTGTTGTATATCAATTAAGAATACATTACACCTGAACAATTAAAGTTATGGTGATATATTACAAATAAATGACAAAGCTGAACAAATTAAATAAGTGTTGACGATGAATGTAATCATGTAAATGAGACCAAATAATCCATATTTGAAAAAAGAAACAAAGTAACAACAAATGTAGGAAGCGTCACAAGAATTGAAAGTTATAAACCCTAACGATGAAAATAAAATTGATTTTAATAATGAACACATAAAACTAGTTCTTAATTATTTACAAAATAAATTTATTTATTCGTTAAATTGTATTTCTTTGTCATAGATATTTAAGAAGCATGTTGTGCAGGAGAACCTAAATCTTTGAAGACAATTCTTAACACTCCTCCTTCCTAGAAAAACCCTCAAGTCAAATATAATAACAAAGCATAAATTCTAGTTTCTTTGTGAAACACTAACAAGTTGTAGCTCAAATTTTCTATAATTACAATTTCACCAAGAGTCAAGACAAATGGGTAGAAGGAAAAACCTATAAGGAACGAACATAAGAATTTAAAAAAAAAAAAGAAGAAGAAGAAGACAGGTACAATGCAATTAAAGTCCTAGAGGATGGAAGGTACCAATTAAATTCACAACAATGACTTTGTCGAAAAGATTTACTTGCAAACCAAGTCAACAATAAGTATATGTAGATGACTTGTGCTAGAAAAAGTGGGGAAAATACAACCCACAAAAAGAAAAAATAAGATAAACAATTCAATATATTTGGAAGTCATCAACAAACCAGTAGGAGCCACACTGAGAAAGCTACCCAAAAAGACCAAGATTAGCAAGGAAAGGGAAAAAACCAAATTTCTAACATGTCAAGGGTTTCTTCAAGAAAAAGAGAGTGACAGAGAGAGACAGAGAGAACATATTACCTCAATGGTTGTACATAGAAAACCCATCTCTTAAGCTTATTTGTATATATTGGTCCAAACTTGCATTCAAGGTTGCAAAACAAAATTGAGAAAGATGTATTAACCTCATACATGAAAATATTTAAGAAGAACTTGAGAATAATTAAACTTGACTAAAAAATGATGTTATGTTTACTTGGAAAAGAAAGAACACTGGCAGGAACCTGTAAGTAGTCATTCTAGTTCGGGATTGGTTTTAGAGTGAAGAGCTCATAAACATAGAGTGAAAATCACAAATGAGCCAATGTTGAGGCGGAGAGAAGGGGGCACTTGCTCCTTAATTGTCCCTACTCGGATCTAGGCTGTTCAATTCAAAACCCTAAGAATTGACAATGACAATGAGGACACTTTCTAGAGTCAAATCACATCACCAACCCCCACCTTTGCATGACATGTGAAATTCGAGAAAGTTCCAAGGAGAGAATAGACGTAGGTTTGAAGAGTGAAACTAATTTATGCTGAAATACTATAAGGTATGAGTTTAAATGAAAATATTTATGAAAGAAATTGAAAATCCTGTGTAACCATATGGAAATTTTATCAATGGTAAACTTTTTAACTCTAGGCTCCACTCTTAACCAAAATAACAATATAGGAATTAAAGAGTGTGTTTCGTCATTTGACATGCATTCTAGAAGAAGGTAGATGTAAAAGTGACATGACATTGATGTTCTTTTAAATACTTGATTCATCCATTCCTCCACAAAGTCATAATATCTCGTTTTGAAAATTTATATGGTCACAATTTTCCCATATATAACTTCTAACAATCATTTCATAGGGTGGTCCTTTATCATTTTCTGAGATGGTGATAAGGTTAGTTCCAAAACATTCATTCGGTGAAGTAGGAGAAGGTAAAAAAATTTCATTAAAATCATTGGATTTTTCTTGTACACTCAAAACCTCATCATTAACATGAAACTCATTTTCTTCATAACTATCATAAACAAGTTGTTAAGAACCTTCAAGAGTATGTAACACAATGCCCATTTGGTTAGATGGAAGATCTAATATTTCATATATAATCTCTCCTTTATCATTATTGTTGTCATAATTATCTTCTACCAAAGATAAATTAGAACCAATAGGAGCTATAGAATCTTGAAATTGCTTAAGATATAAATGTATTGTATGATATTTTGTTAATGAGAGAGAAGTGTCTTCATTAACAAGTATGATAGAAGATAATTCTTGAAATTTTCGAAGTTCGATTCATTAGTGATGCTTTCTATTTTATATCCATAATTCATTTTGGTTTCTTTGTTATTATGACGATATTCATTTTCAAGGTTATTGTTATTATCATATTCACAACAGTTAAAGTCAAGTAAGCCTATAGGATACATACATCTATGATAGACACAAAAACTTGAAAGAAAATATTTAAGAGAGTAAGTTGTACCAAGAGGGAGCCTTTTGTACCACTTTCGAGCATCACCTTCTAAAGACATCATGAAGAGCTTTATTAGAACGTCTTCATGGTGTACTCCCATCTTCGAAATGCAATCATGAAAGGCTCTAGAGTGTTGCGTTGGATTATCACCATCATCATTTTGAAAATGGGGAAGGTAAGTGTCACATATGCCTATATCTAGTAACTCATATCAAGAACCTGCAATGTGAAAAAAATTCAAAGCAACAAAGTGTGAAGAAATCCATGAAGAAGCCATTGGACAAAAATCAACAAGTTAAATAACTAAAGAGCCACTAGGTGAATAAATAAACTCAGAATATTTACCTTAAACCCTATAAGGTGCATACATATGTAACAATGTCCACCAATAGTTCAAAGATTTAATCGTTACCCCGGTTACTAGAGGAAATGAAACCTAAACCATTCTTCCTCGACAAAGACACCAAAAGGATGTTGGTTCTCGAATTAGCAAAGTAATTGAGGACAACTCGAGAAGACATTCAATAATGGTTAGAAACCCTTCCACTCTAGGTGACAAGGGTTAGCCTCCTTTTCACCATAGTGGGTATTCCCTAGTAGCAATGTTGATTAAATAAGTGTTCTTTAAAAAAAAAATGATTAGGCTAGATTAATGGTAATGATTTTTTTAATTGAAATAAGCTTTAAAGGTTTAGCTTTAGGAAATTAACATGTCTAAATATAAATTCATGGTTGAAATAAATAATAAAGTGTACAATTAAAATAAACAGCTTAAACCACATTAAAAAACATGTATGAGAAAAATATAATATAATAAAATAAAATAAAATAAAGTATCTCTATAATTTGATTATAATGTTATTTATTTAAATGTAAACACAAAGTAATTAATAACAAATATTATATTATTTTATAGATAGTTCATGAAATAAATAGATAACACATTCGTTTTGCCAACAATATATGTTGGTAAATAAATGGTTCCATCAAGTTTTTAAAAGACTAATAAAGTTCACGCCTATTATTAATATGTTAATAATGATAAAATATAGGGATAAATCTCAAAAAATTATGTAAAGAAAATAAAGTAAAACAAAGAAAAATAAAATAAAGAAAATCTCCTTTGAAAAATATTTAAGTTAAATATATGAATGAGACATGTAATAAAGTGTTTTTTCATATCTTTAACCTACAACATTTAATTTAAACATGATTTAGAATCTTTTTAAATAACGGGTATTAAAAAAATCAATTTATGCACACAAGGTTTCTCTATCTAATAAAGTTAGATATCTCATGCATTTAACCATCAAACCCTATTTAAAAAGAACATGTAAAAATAAATGAAACAAACGTTCTCTTTAATGTAATATGTTTATGAAATATTGCAAGTAAATATTCAATGACACGCATTATAATATTTAGTCTACAATATATTAAAGAAATTTCTCAATTTGATTACCCTAGATAATATTTATATCCTGGAAAACAACAAACCAAGTAAATGTTAAGTGAAACATAAATTGATCAAGTCAGATTCATAAAACACTAGTTGAACTTGAACATTCAAAATTTAAATTAAAAAAAATACATAAACAAGAAGTTGCACATAAAAAAATAAAATGCAAAATGAATTATTTACTAAACATTGTACCACATTACATCACAAAATCCTCACGAATTTAGCGTGTACATCTAGTGTAAAAATACCTTTCCCAAGTGCGAGTCCTTTCTCCCAAAGCCTATTTTCTAAATTGTTGAACATGAACACATCATAAATTAATAAAAAATGGTTTTTTATATATAAATGTTTGATAACTGAAACACAACTACTCTTATAATTAAAGAAAATAACAATAAATTTTGGAATCAGTTTCGTAACTACTTTTTTGTTAACTCACTTCATATCATTTAATTTACTTGATTTGCTCAAATCATTCACATTGAAAAGTCTTTAAAATAGTTTTCTTACATTAGAGAGAAAACACGCAAATTAGTTTTCAAATGATACATAAAATTTAAGCATAAACTCACCCTTCTCCCCAAATTATTTCATGTAGCATTAGAAAATTAATTTAATTTTTTTAATTTTGGTGATTTTTTTCTAACTATAAGGAAACATTAGGTCAAAAACATATTTAATGCATAGATTGACTTTTTAGAACATTTAGTGTGAAAACAATTTCAAATTCTTAAAGTATTTGATAAATTTCTTTCAACACTCTTCCCATATTACAAACGAATTTTAACATGCACATTCTACATTCAACCATTAGATATAAAATTTTGAGTTTGAAATGAAATCTAAAATATATATATTATAAATTTCAAATTTACAATTTTATATATATATATATATAGATATACTTTAGTATTAGTATAAGTATGTATATGTATATACACTTACTATAGTATTAGTATAAATATGTAATATTTTTTAGAACATAGTTAAGATTCTTTTCGGGCCCGTGTGAGGAGTGAGAAAATATATAGCTCGAAACAATCAATCGTGGGGAGAAATTGGTATGTTATTAGGTACAGAAGCATTCAGGAGTCCGTCACTTTTCTTTTTACCCGATGGATCATAAGCATAAGTCGAAGGCTGTTGAGACGATACGTTTTCATTTTTTATTTTTAAGTTTTTTAAAGTGAATGGGAACATAGTTTATAGAGCATATTATAATACCTAAGCCCCCTCGCACTTTTTGTTTATAGTTTTGTTTATAGTTGAATGAGACCTGCATGTCTCGAGAGAATGGAGAGTATGAGGTGAGGAAATAGGTAGGTAGTATTCGGTTTAATGTTTTTAATATTATGTGGTTTTTTTTTTTTATTTGTGTTATTAATTAGTGCTCTTTTGTTTTATTATTTATTATTTTATTGGTATAATTATTATATTTAGTATAATTGATTTATTTTTATTTTTTTTTTTTTAATTTTAATTTTAATTATTATAATAGTATAATGATAGTTATTAATTATAGTTAAAAAGTTTTTAAGGTTTTTTTTGTCATTATTAATTTAGGATTAAAATTTCAAAATAGTGATTTTTAACCAATTGTAATGATCACTATAACAATAAATTTGATGTAGGGAGAACGTGGAAATTCAAGGGAGTGATTTTTTTATAAGAAAATATAAGAAGAAGTTATATGGAGAGGGAGGCACAAGGAGAAATCGGCATAAAGAGCCAAATTCAAATTCGGGTCAAATCAACACACAAGAGTTGGTATAGTTACACTAACAAAAATAATTGTAGGTAGATTCCATGAGCAATCTAGCAGAACTCCAGAATAATTATATATATATATATATATATATATTATATATATATATATATATATATATTATATATATATTATATAAGTTTACACAAATAATAAAGTCAACAGATACGAGGGAAAAATATTAACTAGGTCATTACTCATTCATGTTTTCTCTCAAAGTTTTGGAAGTTATCATAAGAAGAAAATAAAAATGAATAACATAGTAAATATGCTTGATAACATATAGATGAAAATGAATGTGTATGTTAATTACTCTAAGGAGTCTGTTGTCTTAATGAGAATTAAAAGATTGATGATGGATATAGGTGAAAAAATGTGTAGTTAGAAACAGGAAAATAGCTGTGCAAGATAACTAAGGGGATGTGGATATAGTTTTAAGCAAGATTTTAAGCTATGGTAAAAAGGACGCTAGTAGCATATTGGCATATGTGTAACCTATGCTTGTTGTTGTGCGATAAGCCATCATGGAAAGTGCAATGTGACACCAGTAAATGGCACCCCAAATAGGTACCTCAAAGAGCTTCAATTGAATTTTATAAACATAAATGAAGTTCCATCAAATGGTTGTTTGGGATGAACATATGCTTACAAAATCAGTATGTCAATATAAAAACATTAACAAGATTAGATGAGGTAGTTATTAGACACGAAAATGCAAGGAGGAAGAACTGTGTAGCTGATACACCTAAAAAAAGAGGGGCACATGTAATCCTAGACACCTTAGTCAATAATTTACAAAATAGAAAGGACTACAACCCGAAAAATAGAATTATGAGAAACTCATAGGTGAGGTGCCTTGGAAAAGAATGGTTGTAAAACTTGGTGACATAATTTCCTTGTTATCTTTTGATTGATTTTACGCATGCCAATAATATTTATAGTTTTGCTCTTGAATTGTCATAGTGATTTATTTTAATATCGCCTTGTTCTTTTCACCTTGATGGTCTACTAGGAAAAGAATAAAATAAGGAAACCAGTTGAACAATAAAACCTTGATCAATATTTTTGCATGCCAACATCTGACAGACAATTAATGTGCACATGTCTAGATCCACTTGTGCAAAGGCAAATGATGATAATAAGTGTCCTCAAACCTTGGTAATTTTGTATTGTGCCATCATTTATATTATGGAATTTGATGTTGCCTAAAGGACAGATCATTGGTGCTGAGACTTCATAGGGGCAAGTTAAAGAAAATCTTCTAAAAAAGGAGAGAAGGAGATAATGATAACAAGTATGATTACTGGGGGAATGGTATAATAAGAAAATTAGTTATTCTCTAGTTGGGGATAAAATTGTTGTTTATTAGAAATTCCACAAGACTTTGCACGAAAAAAGTATTAAAATAACCTACTATTGAATAAAGTAAATAACATGTTATGGAATGATGTACAAGAAAAGAACTATAATAAATTAATATAGAGAGTGTGCGATAGTCAATATGCATACAAGCGCAAAAGGGATAAAATCCTATGACTACACACAAAAGAAAAATTGCATATAACTTTTTTCAACAACGTGTAATACAAGATGACGAGGGCCAAAACTAAAAGAATGTTGCAAAGTGGACTCATGGTGTTGCGCTACAAGAAAATAACAAGCAGTCCAAGATGGTCATAACTAAGTTTACTTGGCAAAATAGACAACAATGTAGTCACCTTGAATAAGGTGGGAAAAAGGAAGTTATCCTAAACTTACTTATGCACGAAAGTTGCATATGTAACATTAAAAATTAAAATGGAAACATAATAATGCTACCAAGTATGATAACACACTAGTTGCAAATTTTCATAAGAGACAAGAACAGTAATGGTTTCTGAAATATCATTACCTTTATATAAATAGTACAAATGGAATTAGTACTTCCATGGTCCAGAATTTATAGTAGAACCACACAATGGATTTTGTCAATTGACATAGTCATTGGGTAAGTAAAAATGATTTATTTATATTGTTGATAAGCTAACTGTGATGTTGATAACTATAATGGAGTGCAGGTTGTTAACCCTTGTTGGGTTGCAATTCATTCTAAGTGCCCTTGTTGGGAACATAAATAACAACTGATGATGCTTATAATATAATTTGAAATGATTATATATATGTGTGTGTGTGTGTGTGCATGTGTGTATGTGTGTGTTTCTTAAATAAGTATTGATGGAAACTAATGATAACTTTGATAATTGTGAATATAGGTTGAATCAGACAAAGAGTTCCTTGTCGAACCTTTGTGTATTCTCAATAAAAAGGAAATCATGCTATAGAAACAAGTTATTACTTGAGTTAAAGTGTATTAAAGGCACTTTATCTTGAAAAGGACAACCTAAGAAGATGAAAATTTCATTTCTGAAGCATATCTCAGCCTTTTTTCAAAAGCTAGAAGTAAACCTCGAGGACGATGTTTCCCTCGAGGGGTGAAGAAGTAATACCCATTAGTGAAAAGTAAATATTTAAATTACTTTTACAGTAGTAACTTAGGAGATTATGGGCTATGTGGAAGGCCTAGTGAGAAATTTAATGTTTAAAATTTATTTTAAATTTTTATTAATAAGTTGGTTAAGGAAACCATATAAATTATGGGGAAAGTCACTGATGATAGATTGGATTACATCGATTTCCAAATGCCTAGGCTACTCCACCCATAGTTTGTTTTTCCTATCCAATTCAACAAAATTTCATAAACCCTTTCACATATGTGGTCAACATGAGAATATGAATGTTTGATAAGTCCAATGAGAGATATTTCTCTCATTTTTCAATCTCTTCCTCACTTCATCCAATTATATAGGATTCAACTTATCAAATGGTGCAACAGGCAGACCAAACAACATTTAAAACCCAAACACACAACCCTAAAAATTTTGGATGTCGACACTGCAAAATAATTTTGTAGCACAGATAAAATCCTATAGATGTTGTGAAATGATTTTGTAGCTCCTCTAAAAAAATGTATTTCTAATTTCGAGAAGGTGAAATGACTGGACCTTGTCCTAATTGACTTCCCACAGCCTTAACTTGCTCCTTAACACAAATAAAAACTCTATATGCATTTATTCACCCATTTTCCAAAGCCAACTCAAACCTACCATTCAAGAACAAATCTACAAGGGTTTTGACATCATTCAACAAAAGCATGGTGCTTCATTTTTTGTGACAATGCTATATCCACTATAAATACTACACAATCACTACTCCAAAACACATATAACATTCCTCCATGGGTTTGGAAATAATTACAACAAAATACCGAAGATGCATGACTAAAGCACACAACGGTTAAAGTATCAGGGTATCATCTCTTAATATCAATTGATTTGATGGATTACAAGGTCTCAAAAACTGTATACCTGCAACACATAGATCTATAACACATATATGGCACTATAATATACCAATAGTAATAACACACGTATTATCCAGACCAACAACATATATTGTAAACAAATCGGAAACAATTACGACAACAATATGAAGTTAAACTTCAAACACTATCCCCAACATCACTTCGATCTCTGACCCATACACACAGATGTATATATGTTTATCTCCATATTGCACTTGAACCAAAGCGTCAATTTTTCCCAAATACCAATAATTTCATTAAAAATATACAGAGATAGAAATTAACAAACACAGAGGCATATAAACATGTTTCTCATTAATCAAATTCAAATATGCATTAAAATGCCTAGATATACAATGTGGGCATATGTAGCCCAGGCCCTTTTTGACCTTTGTCTCTTCTCCTCACTCTAGATCTTCTCTTCTCTTCCTCCTCCTCTAACTAGAGCTTCTCAAACACTATTTATTTTAAAAGGAAAGATAACATAGGACAACCAAGATTCACAATTGATGGATAGTTTATGCTTCTCCACAAAATACGGGAAAGTAAAACTATATTTACATTAGGAAATAATTCCTCTGACCTATTCTAAGAAAAGCACTCACTTCCTAATGTAAATATTTACAATTTCTTACAAAACGTTTAAAATCTTTCCTAGCATCACCATATGACCATCCCATCACATTGGCAAGCTTTTGGTCCAATCTTCCTAAAAGTTTCTACTCCTTTTGTGCACCTGCATCAATCACTAAGTGAAAGTTTAACATATGAGATAGTTGGAGATAGTTACTCCCATATTTAAAGATAAATCATACCATCTGAGAAAAAGAAGCAAAACCTGAGGCATCTAAGAAGGGTGGCTGGAAAAATAATTGATTCCTTGAACATGATGATGTTGAAGAAGGGCATGATACTACGAGATAGGGTATTCTTGAGCTGGTTGGGCAGTGGAATCCTCGAATCAGGCTTGGAATATGTGATATCCTAAATTGGATTAGTTTTAGGTCGACAAGTTCTTAGGGAAAATTTATTGTTCTGAAAGTGGAAACTTGCATGGGTGGAGAAATGGTAAAGGCACCATTCTCATTAGTTGAGAGGAGTGATATTTTCCTAGAAAACTTAAACTTGAATAGATAAGTAATTTAATTAATTGTATTAAGAACTTGAAAGAAATTGTTTTAAATTTGTAAGTCTTTGTTATAAGTTTTAGTGTTGATGATTATAAAGGGAACTGTGTTATGAAGGAATGACTATAAAGGTAGAAATATATAAATAAAGAATAATTTCTATATGTAATAATGATGTTATGGGTTATTATTAAACTCGATTAGTTTCCAAACTTAGGCCAGAGCCACTATCTGAAAAAAAAACCCTTGTAATGGAAGGGTGATTTGCAAGACCCAAAGGATAATAAGGTCCCACTTCCTCGATAATCAGGTCCCACTTCCTTTGTAATATTGGTAATGACAAAGAAAAAGTGTAATTGAATTAAAAGGAACGTTGAATAATAAACTAATCCATAGAACTAACAATGTTATAATAAAAAAAGTAAGTTATGTGAGATTAACAAAGTAGAGAACTTGTTCTACAATGAACCAAACAGTTTAGTTCCTAGGCCCAACAAGGAACTATTCTAAATATAATATATTTAACTTGAAAGAATAGAGTCAATCAATTGAAACTACTCTGGAACATTATTATTGTAAATTATATATGGTAGACAATTAATGAATACTAATTCTGCATAATGAGTTTTGTAAAAGCATGTCTTGAACTATAAAAGAAAGAAATACACATATGAACGGTTGTATATCAATTAAGAATACTCGGCACTTGAACAATTCAATTTACAATGATATATTACAATTAAATATGAAAATAGAGCCAAACAAATTAAATAAGTGCTAAGTGCTAGCCATAAATCTAAACTTGTAAACAAGACCAAATAACCCATATTTGACAAAAGAAACTAGTAACAATGAATGTAGGAAGGGTTACAAGGATCTACAATTATAAACCCTAAAGATGAAAATGGAATTGATTCTAATATTCATATAGGAAGGGTTACAAGAATCTACAATTATAAACCCTAAAGATGAAAATGGAATTGATTTTAATATTCATCACATGGAACGAGTTCTCAATGATTTACTAAAGAAAATAATATATTCATTAAAGCGTAGTTTTCTTGTCATACGTTTTTAAGAAATGTGAACGAGTTCTCAATGATTTACAAAAGAAAATAATATCTATTCATTAAATTGTAGTTTTTTTGTCATACATGTTTAAGAAATGTAAACTAGTTCTCAATAGTTCTCAATAATTTACCAAAGAAAATAATATGTATTCATTAAATTGTAGTTGCTTGCCATAAATCTGTAAGAAGCCTACTTTGCATGAGAACCTAAAGCTTTGAGGACAAATCTTAACACTCTTCCTCCCTAGAAAAACCCTAACCCTAATATAATTAGAAAACATAGATTCTAGTTTAATTACTTGTCAGTCAAATTTCTTATCATTACAATCTCACCATTTCACACCATTTCACAATAGATTCTAGTTCAATTACCAAACCCTAACCAGTCGTAGCTCAAATTTCTTATAATTACAACCTCACCATTTCGAAAGGAGTCGGCTAGAAATACAGCTAGAAATACTTGTAAGGAACGAAGGTGAGAATTACAAAAAGAAACCCTAGTACGGTGCGGGTAAAGTCCCGGATGGAAGGAAACAACTAACTTCACAATAATGGTTTCATCTGAAAACTTTATCAACAAACCAAGTCAATGATAAGTATACGTAAATGTCTTGCGCTGGATCAAGTGGGGAAAATACACACCACAAAAGGAAAAATATAAGATAAATAACTCAATACCTTCAGAAGTCACCGGCGAACCAGTAGGAGCCACACTGAGAAACTTAGCCAAAAATTGCGAAGATTAGCCAGGAAAGGAAAACAACGAAATTTCTAACTAGTTTAGGATTTCTTCAAAAAGAAAAAAAAGAAAAAAAAGGAGAAAACAAATTACCTCAATGGTTGCGCACGAAATACCCATCTCTTAAGCTTCTTTGCAGATATCGTTCCAAGCCTGCGTTCAGGGCTGCAAAAGGAAAGTGACAAAGATGTATTAACCTCGTACATGAAAATATTTAGGAAGAACTTGAGAATAATGAAACCTCACTATACAAAAAATGAGGTTGTATTTAACTGGCAAAGAAATAACACCGGCGGGAACTGGTTAGCAGTCATTCTAGTTAGGGTTTGGTTTCAGAATGCATAGCTCGTCAACACACAGAAAATCCCAAATGAGCTAATGTTGCGGTGGAGAGAAGGGGGCAGTTACCCCTCAACCATCCTGCTCGCATCTAGGTCATTCGATTCAAAACCCTAAGAATCGAGGGTGAGGATCAAGACGCTAGCCAGAGTCAAATCACAGCACTAGCCCCCACCTTTGAATGACGTGTGGAATTCGAGAAAGTTCCAAGTAACCTTATGTAATAGCTATTTAGTGGAGCGAATAAACGTAGGTCTGAAGAGTGAAAATAATTTATGTCGAAATACTCCAATGTATCAATTCACAACTAAATGTAAGATTTACATGTAAACATTATAAAGAATACTCCAAAGTCCAATAATATGCTTAGCAGTTGGCATTCAATAGAAATTCCTAAACCACTCTTTTATAAAGTTAAACATTAATCCAAGGGAAGACTTGGCGGATGGATATTACCAACAGGTTATGAAACATAACGTTCAGATTTTGTATCGGGACTTATATTATAATGTTTTGGGAAAACAATATACAATTTGATAATACATAAAACTTTATGTAAGGGCTAGCTCGTAACATTTTAGCAATAGCGGATTCACTATCCTGGAAAGAATTCGGTGATCGGCGGGAGGATTTCACAACATTTTCCGGGTTGGAGACTGCCGAGTGGAGCGGAGAACTGAAAGCGACCAACCAGACGTTTCTGCAGCCATGGAAGCCACCAATCAGCGCTGAGGAGGTCTGCAGGAACCATTGCATGGACGGCTCGTTGCTCTTTTGACACGTTCACTCACGGAGCTGCGCCCTTCGCCATGCACCCCTCTTAAAGGCCGCGTATGACACCTGCCTTTTTCTGGCTTTCTTCCTCCATGCCATTCGATTGAACGCCACGTTTTAGTCTGCTACTCTCCATTGCATCGTCCCCAGGTGGTTTTTATAAATTCAGTCATTGAGGGGTGAGTGAAAGTTTGGTTAGCTCTCTTCTTTCCCTGCGCGCTTTGGCGCAGGGTCGACCCTACTTTCTTGCTTTGTAATCTCTCCTCTCCTACATCTTCATCGTCTTTCATGATTCTGGTTCTGGTTTAGCTGGAGGTTTTGCTGCTCTTTGTTTTTGAAATAGTTTTCATCTCCTGTTTGTTTTTGAAATAGTTTTTCTCAGACATCACAATATCTTTCTCAAAGTTTTGTCACATGTCTGTAAATTATTAACCGCTTTCTAATCTCAGTGAGCGAGATTAGCCTGTTTTCATTACTCTCATCTGTTTATTTGCTGGTTATAATAATTAGATGAGTTTTTTATATTTTTATATAGATCGTCCTGTTCAAAGGCTGATGTCTATCAACATGGTCTGGTCTTTATTCCGTAGGCTGAACAATCTATAGTTTTTTACAAACCCTGTTCAGACTTTAGAGTTAAGATAGGAGCATGGTGGTGTATTTTTCAAATATACTGTTGTTGCGTTGATTGCAGGGATTTGTTGGGTAATTTTTCTTTTGCAATGGGATGGAAAAATACCAAAACCATACAATATAAAACACAGAGGCAATGGTCTGTTTCCTTTACACCAAGATCTTTTACACAGAGAAGTCTTTTAAAAACAATTGCACAGGACAGAGTATTTCACCACCATAAAATTTCCATTCATTAAGCAAAAACATTTACATATTCATCCTCTTTCACTCAGAGAGATTCACCAAAACATTTTCACATAAGTTACTCTGCCTCCTATGAAATTTTACACCACTGTGTGTAAATATTTCATTTA
>APFE031447370.1:187224-213760 GCA_000404065.3 Pinus taeda | reverse complement strand
GTGTCAGGTTGTCAGTATCGGACCAGCATCGTACGGAAACCTCCTTGAGCGAAAGGCGGTGCGATATGATACCGGTGGTTTAGATTTGCTTGAGTGGTTTTATGTGTCGTTGACTGCTGACCCGTCCGCGCGGTTGGTGAAATTATAATTTTAACAGGATTCCACATCTAGCTAGGACCCCAGAATTGGCTTGTTTTTCCTACAAAAGAATTGTTCTGAAGTGCTGGTTTTAGCTGCTGCCACAGGTCCCTGAGCTGGTTACAGACTTCTCTCTCCCTCCATGTATCAGGTCCGGAATACCAGATTTCGGTTCCCCGCTGAATCTGGTTTTCTATTCCCGGTTTTTCAGTCTAGAGTCTGATTATGGTGCAATTAATCCTAGTTAATGATCCTGGACAGTTGTCCTAACGTTTCTGGAGCCTCTCTTTATCGACGAGCCCTCTGACAGAAATGTATTTATCATATCTCCAGCGATATCCTATCCAGGTCTTATGCTCTGAGCTTTAGTCAGGCCCTCTTTATTTGCTAGTACAATATCTTGATTGGGCATTCAATCCTCCTCGTGGTTATACCTAGAAAGTGGATTTTCTATATCTGAGCCATTAAATCCCCTCTTTATTTGCTAATACAATATCTCGATTGGGCATTCAATCCTCCTCGTGGTTATACTTAGAAAGTGGATTTTCTATATCTGAGCCATTAAATCATTCTCATCCCAGGCCTCAATGTGCCTGTTTTATTTGTCAGAAGAGTCTTTACCCTTTCAGGAGGATTTATTGATCCGGCTCTTTATTCAGAGGCTGGACCGACGATCATTAATTTCTGAACCATCGAGCCTGTATTGCAATCTTCTTAGGCTTATAATCCTACAGTTCATAATTAAGGAGACAGTGATTGTGGCGTATGGAAGCTGAGTCTGACGTATCGACCACAGAGGCCATGGTACGTGCTGCCATACACGCTGAGAAGAACTGGGAAGGGGCCACGAAAACAGGTAGTTGGCAAGCTACTTTGGAGGATGTGGTTTTGCAGCCAGCAATGCAAGACGCTGACAAGGATAGGGCCCGGTCACAAAGAGTTTTCTTAAACGATGCAAATCGTTATAACAAAGCTTGGAACCCCGTAAGAACCATTCCTCTGCCTGCTGCACTTAACCTGGACAGTGTCCATTTTTCTGATTGAATAGAAAAACCTCAGGAAACTCCAAGAATCCACTTTGGTGGGTAAGTGGCACTTCCCAGAAATGGAGGATGCCGCGATGAGAAAATGGTTGGAGGCGCAGTGGAAACCCTTGATCGGTTATTTTCCCATAGTATCTAAACTCATGAAGGAGTGGTATAGTTTTCAATTTCTAAATGCAGGGGATGTAGAAGCCATCCAAAATCTTCCGTGGGTATATGGGAAAATCTTCTTTGTTCTCCATAGATGGTATATAGGATACAACCCCTTGAAAAACACTCCTTCAAATAATTTAATTTGGGTGGTCTAGGGAGACTTTAATGGAGATAAGCAACTCTATTGGTAGATTTGTCTACGTCGACCCATGGGGTTCTGGGGCAGAGAAACAATGGAGATAAGCAACTCTATTGGTAGATTTGTCTACTTCGACCCATGTTTCTTTGATTTGTCTACTTTGACCCATGTTTCTCTGGGGCAGAGAAACAAATGCATTGCATCGATCCTTATCGAGAAGGCCTATAAGAGTGGTTTCCCAGATCATATAGAGATTGCCTGAGGGATTTAAAAATTAATCAAAAGCTCAATTTCTGGGGTATTTCTTTTAGATGTTCTGCCTGTCACAAGACCGGACATCTAATAAACAATTGTCCCTGTCGATCGCATATAAAAAAAAGAGTGGCCCATGATAAAGTCCGGGCGGTTTCCCCGGTCCTTGCCAAGAGCGTAGCGGACTCCATCAACGAGTTGGACTCTATCAATGAGTTGGATTCTGACGAATCTAGAGATTGCACAGGATGGTAAGAATCTCGTATATGGATCCATTTCATGTTCCCAACTTTTCTCTCAAGACCGCTCTCTATGCCTTGATTCCAAGTGAAGACCTTCAAAGCCAGATTCTTTATCTTTTGATGACTTTAGCGCTAGGAAAGAGCAGCAATCCTTTATTTTTCCTCCCCACGGTTCCTCACGAAGATAATGCAATTCCCCCTCCTCCGACAATATCAAAACCAAAAAATTTCAAAGTGGGGTCACAGACCATTGTTATCTCTTCATCTTTGCCTACTCCTGACAAAAGCCTCCTTCCCTCCTTCCCTCTTTTAAAGGTAAAGAACTGATGGTTTTTGCTACGCCTCAAAATTCTCAGTCCTCATCTCCAGCGAATTTATATGATAGTGACTTAGACTTTTTCCTGAGTAAGAAAACCCTCGAAATGGAGCCCTTAACCGTTCACAAGCCTCGGAATCTGTCTTCCCCTTTTATAAGTCCAAATTCTGCTAAAACTATAACTGTTAGGAAGAAGAATAATGGAGGAAGCAGACACTTCCACGGGCAGACAAATGATGTGGACAGAGATATTAGGACCCCTGTCCTTGGTGGACATTCCCATCCTTGAAATTTCGGAGAATCAGCCTCTTAGAGCAAGCGCTGCTGCCCCCCTCCCAAAATGACTTTCATCTTATCAATGAATATCAAAGGTCTGGGAGTAGATCTCAAATTTTTGGTGCTTAAAGATCTTTTTCTCTCTGTAAGGCCGAAAATTGTTCTTATACAAGAAACAATGCACAGTGAACACGCTGCCACCTCCTATTTCAGGAAAATGTTTCCTCTGTGGCACATGGCGGCCTCGGAAGCCGAGGGTCTTTCGGGAGGTTTTGTGGTTATGTGGGATCCTTCTTGGATCAATGCAAAAGCCTATAAATGCTTTGCTGGAATTCTCATATTGGCGAATATTAGAGGATTTTCCAGTGCCATCAATATATTGAATATCTACGCCCCTTATAAAACATGTCTCTCTTCTGGGGAAAGTTTTTTGACTCAGAAATCTTTGACATTGATTCATTAATGATTGCAGGTGATCTTAATATTACTCTAAGCTCGGAAGAAAGCTGGGGAGATGCAGGAAGAGAGATTCACTCTCAGACAAAAATCAAATATAAATTCCTTCACAAGAATCTTGTAGATGTCGTCCCATCCAAAATGATGCCTATGTGGAATAACGGACTAATTGAAGAAGCCTACATTGCTAAAAGAATTGACCGTTTTACTGTTCATGCCAGCATTATACATAAAATGGGCATGCCTTTTTTGACTATCGAAAATGCTTTCATCTCTAACCACAGGCCAATTTGTCTCAGCTAGAGGGAAAAAGGTTTCAGGCAGGGGTACCCCTTCAATTTCAACAGAACTTTCTTAGAAGACCTTGCTTTCAATATAGAAGTAACAAAAGCCTGGAGGGATCTATCTTCAAACAACTTGGGTCCTCCTTTTTTGACTTTTAGGGAAAAAATGTCCTCTATGAGAAAAGTGGTTAAGGCATGGCAACTCAGAAAATGTCAGGCGGACAGAATGGCTCTTCAAGAAATTCAAAAGGAGCTATCTGATATTTCTAAATTATTGAAAGCCAATTCTCTCCCATTCAGTTTGAAATGCCGATTAAATGAGCTTGAAAGGAGAAAGCAAAAAATTCTAAAGGAGGAGGAGGCCTCATGGAGGTTGAAGAGTAGGGCGACATGGCTCATGGAAGGTGACAGGAATACCAATTTTTTTCACAGGTTTGCAAATGCTAGGAGAGAGAGGAATGATTTTTGGAAAATCTGCGATGGTCAGGGGGGTTTTCTTTATTCTCAACAAGAAATCTCAAATGAGGCAGTGAGATATTTTAAAGAACAGTACAAAAGAAGAGAAAATAACAGTTTTCAGGATATTCTTTGGGATATTGATCTAGCCCCCCAAATGTTTGATGATGCGAAAAATGAAGCGTTGTTTCATCCCATATCCGAGGAGGAACTCTTAGGAGTTATGAAGGCTTTTAAGAAGGATAAGTGCCCAGGTCCGGACGGCTGGACAATAGAATTTTTCATACACTTTTTTGACATCATGAAAATAGATCTTTTCAGAATGGTCGAAGCCACAAGGATCTCGGGTAGCATCCATCACATCACCTCTTCTACGCAGATAGCCCTGATCCCAAAGAAATTGGATGCAGACTCCTTTAAAGACTTCTGGCCGATCTCTTTATGCAATATTTCCTTCAAAATCATCTCTAAAATCATTGCAGAGAGAATCAAAGCATATTTGGCCAAGTCATTGTCAAAAGATCAGGGTGCTTTCTTAAAACGCAGAAATATAATGGACGATGTCGCAAACACTTAGGAAAGCTTGTTCTCCATGCTCTTTAATAGATCTGAGGCGGCTATATTGAAGATTGACTTGCAAAGAGCTTATGACTGTTTAGATTGGGGCTTCATCAGATGTTTATTAGCGAAAGATTGGTCTAAAATCAAATGTCAATAATTGGATTATGGCATGTATTGAGAATGTGAATTATGCAGTCATTATAAACGGCTTTCCTTCTCCTTTTTTCTCGGCGGAAAGGTGTTTGCACCAGGAATGCACTTTATCGCCGTTGATGTTCATCCTGGCGATGAATTCCCTCAGCCTTCATATCAATAAGGCAGTATCAGAGAACTTTTGTAAACCCGTGAAGATATGCAGGAACAGCTATATCTCTCACAATTTATTTGTTGATGATGTTCTTATTTTTGCGATGCTATGCAGGTTTACATGGAGATGCCTAAATGACATTCTATATAGGTTTCAAACGGCCACAGGTTTACAAATAAATAAATCAAAATCCATCCTATATCACAACGATCCCAATATGGAGATGGTGGGGTGGATTGCTGATTTGTTTGGTGTCGCTACAAGGTCAATCAGGGATGGTGTTAAATATTTGGGATTTCATCTAAAGGCAAAGGGTTATTCAAAAGATGATTGGAAATGGCTCATAGATAAATATTACAAAAAGATTTCTTCCTGGGAGTATAAGTGCCTCTCTCTGGCTGGAAGAATAGTCCTAACACGTGCAGTTCTTCTGCAACTTGTTGTGTATTGGGCCACATTTTCTACCTCCTAGCAAGCGTCATTCAGAAAATGAACAAGATCACTGCAAATTTCATTTGGGGCGGCAATTCAGTTCAAGGAAAATATCATCTCACCTCTCTGGAGAAGATTTCTAAGCCGAAGTCTTTTGGTGGGGGCTTATTAGATTTGAGGACCTTTGGGAAAGCTATTTTGCATAAATCTTTGTGGAGAGGTATCTATGGGAATGGACCTTGGAGTAATACCATAAAGATCAAATACATGAGAGATAAAGGTATGGACCACTGGTATCATTTGAAAAGGATTGGTGCAAAGGGCGGCTCTGCTATCTGGCTTAGTTTCCGCAAAATTGAACATTTCTTCTTGAGTAATCTGAAATGGAGCCTCCAAACGGGTAAAAGAATCCTCATTGGAACCGACCCCGTAATGAGTGGGTGTGTGGGCATTTCTATTCCTGATAGGATTCTCTTTTTTCTTCATGGCAAAGGATTCTTCACTTGGGATAAATTGATTGTAGATTGGCAGGGTCCCATCCCCATATGGAAATCGGCTGTTGATATTAGCCTGCTGGAGTCTCTATTGTACCTATGGAATCCGCTCAGGAATGCTCTGAGAAATTGCGGTTTTCTCCAATCCAGACCACAGGAGTTTTTAGTCTAGTTTTTGCCAGGTGCAAACAAACAGGTTTGTGTCAAGGATTTTTATGCTGATATGATGGCTTCTAAGTACGTGCACTCTCAACTATCGTTCCCTACATCTTTTTAGAAATCAAGGTGCGCTCCCAAATTCATATACTTCTCATGGTTGGTTTTTTATAATAAAAACCTGTCCTGGGAGAACTTAAGGAAAAGAAATTTGCATGGGCTGAGTAGGTGCCAAATGTGTGAATCTGCAGAGGAATCCAACTTTCACATGTTCTTCCAATGCTACTCCTTTCAGAGAATATGGCAGGATCTGGCTTTTCTATATGGATTTCCTCTCGTTTCTCATGCCTCTACACAAGTTGCTTTCGTTTGGTGGGGTAGGTAGCGAGAATCATGGAGGTCGATCATTGTAATAGCTTTATGGTGTGCCTGGAGATGGAGAAACAATAAAATTTTTAATGATGCAAAGAAGTCTCTCATGGATATTACATAAAACATTTCTCTCTTTCTCGACTCTGTCCCCAAAAGGGGTCCAAAATTGAAAAAGACCAACAGGAATGGGCTGCCTGATCCTCTCCTTGGGCCCTCGATGGCTTTTTCTGATGGCGCTGCCCAACGAAATTCTTGTGGCTGTGGGGTTTTCATAATCATAAGCAAGCATCTTCATTATAGTCTGGCTTGGAATCTAGAAATGGGACAAACAGCATGGCGGAGGTGATGGCCCTTGCTGGTTTGCTCGCTTTCTGTATCTATTTTGACATCCATTCCATCTCTATTTTCGGGGACTCCAAATCCATGGTAGATAATGTAAATGGTAAATGCCTCATTAGATGCCCTCATCTAGCTCACTGGTTGGATAGAATTATGTTTTTTTGGGACCTCATGGAAGGTAGCTCCATACAGCACATGTACAGGGCCCGGAATCAGGTTGCGGACTCTCTGTCTAAGAAGGATCTTCACCTCGGCTCAGGTTCTTGGTCTCTGGAGGTTTCGGTAGATGGAGAGTCTAATATCATACATGACTTTTGTATTCCAGGTTTCTGACCTTTTTCAATGTGTTCATATGATCCGATTATGGTTTTTCCTTTTTGTCTCCTTTTTGATTTTCATGATTTTGGTGGTTAATATATGGTAGTATCTATCTCTGTTACATGCTCCCAGCGGGATGCTAGAGATGTCTTTGTATATGTGTTTTTTCTTTTTGAGTTTTTGTAGCATCTGCTCATAAGTTTCTCCTCTGGATTATGGCATATGTAATTGGCATGATATGTACTATCTGACACTGTTTATACAGGCTCAATATAATATAATTATGCTTTTTTCTTCTTGGAAAAAAACATTTTAGCAATATATCCATAGTGCTAGAGCCACATTGCCAATGTTTATGTGTCAGTGAAAATCAATATAGATCTGTTTTAAATAGGGATTTAACTTTTTAAGAGTAATTTTTTATGAATAGATTTTTTTTAAATGTATTATATCGTTATTTATATTGTTTTAGATTTTTTATTTATTTATTTTATTTTGATTTATATGAATAAAATTTTAATTTTAATAATGAACAGCGTTACACATTATATTAAATTGTAAAATAAATTTCACTATTCAACTATAATATGACAAATTACTAACTTACATAATTAAAATATTTACCAATTATTCTAAAATTATCCCTTTCACCATTTGTGGCGGCGGTTGACATATAATCTAGCTATGAGTGATAAATCGATAATAATAAAAAGAATTAGGAGATGTTACACAATCCAATTCGTTTATTCAAGAAAGCAACAAATGAATGTGATTCCACACGTAAATATGTAATGCACGGATTTGATTTTATTTACAAGCGATCCTTTGTGTTGCAATTGATATAACGTTTCTTCTAATTTCAAGAAGAATGTTAATTGGTTTTAATAAATTAATATGCACGATGCATTAACTTAAAAGATTTATTTGGATTTTATGATTTTTTTTTCCAGTATTATGTGAAATATTAAATTAAAAAAAACACATATAATATAACATAATATAATATAATATAATATATATAATATATATATATAATATAATATATATATAATATATAATTTATTTTAATAAATTTAATAGAAAATAATAAAATAATGTAATGTTAAATTTATATATATTAAACATGAAATTATAATAAGTCAAAGCTCAATCTAAGACAATGCACATTCAGACTATATAATACTAAATAAAAACAATGCATAAAAAATATCATAATGCTAGTCCATAGTTTGCAAGAACCTCGTGCGGTTGAAAAGAAAACAAAACGTATATACAATATATGGCGAAAAGAAAATATTTCCTAGATAAAAAAAACTTCAACTAAAAGTGAAATCCAAGTAACAATCATTGGTTGCGCTTGAAAAGAAAACAAAAGGTAAATACACTATATGGCGAAAAGAAAATATTTACTAAATAAAACTTCAATTAAGAGTAAAATCCAAGCAACAACCATTGGTTTTTAAAGAGACTCGTTACCATTGTACAAGTATTGAAGAGAAGCGCCTCAACAACCATTATTTTTGAAAGAAGCTTATTACCATTGTACGAGTATTGAAGAGAAGCTTCTGGGATGTAAAAGCATGTGTGAAGTAATTAAAGAAAATGAAAATAATAAAGAGATATTTATTTTTTTGCACCCATGTACGTGGTTCACGTGGTGGGGGTTGATGACTTTCTCGCACCCTATCCACGGTCGAATCCCATTTATGTTGTTGTTGCACGGTCAGCCATATATGTCGGAGTTAATTGTGGTCTGATGTGATAGTCAATATGACGTTTGATATATATGTACAAAATCGAGCCTAATATAAGCTTATGCAAGACTCCCCTTTTGAAAAAAAGATATTTATTTATTTATTTTCTCAGTTTTTTTTAAATGTTTTAGATTAATATTAAATGTTTTTGAAATATGTATTTCATTATATCATATTAATTAATAAAAATACACATATTACAACTTTACACTTAACCAATAAAGTAACTAATTTTTTCTAATAAGATATCCCTAATATCCATAATTTTAGAAAATATTAAAATTAAAATAAAATAAGTTTCATCAATTCAAATTATAGATTTGTTAGTTATCATATGTTATCATGAATAAATATTTGCAAGTTGTGTATATATGTGGGGCCAACCTTATTAATTTGGTGTTTATGTCTATTAAGAAATTTGTAATGGGTGAATTCTCTTTTATTGGAATGTTTTACAATAAGAATATATAAATGGCATATAAAATGATGAAGGTTGTGAAGATGTCATTAATTTTTATCGCAAGTTTTAATATTTTACACTTTTTTTAAAAGACAAAAATTCAATGTAACTTAGAGGGTTCTAGTGATACCGTCTCAACCAAGCATTTAATTGAATTATAGTTAGATTCAAATTATTGTCATTAATGACTTTGAGACCATTTATTCAATAAGAAGTAGATTCAATTTATTGTCATTAGTGAATCTGAGATCACCTATTCCATCCATTGAATAAGTTTCGATAAAATCCCATTATCTAAGGAAACCATTATCATACAAAAATTAAAATTAGTTAGTTTGATCCATTAGATAACACATTTTTTTCTTAAATAACTAAAATTAAGCCTTTGCACTCTTTTTTTGGTGTTGTGGGAAGTATCTTGTGATATAGATCATTAAGAATTGATGAGGTGCTCAGAATTATGTTTAAAAAATCCAAATGTTAGAATCTTGTCAAACTCAGATTCAAATTGAATAACATGTCATTTTGAATCCAACAGTGTGAACGACACTCAAAACCGAGTTCGTATGCAGAAGTTAGAGCAAGTCAAATTTTAAGTTTGACTTGCCTACATGGCAGGATTGGGATGATGTGGCAAGTCTTCAGTGAATAAGGAGGCGCCAAGTGGTAGCCCTCCATTGTCCCTCGCAAATCACACATCACAACGGTAGGCAAAAAAGGTGTTTCAAATCAGCGCACGACAAGTTCAGGGTTGCGATGTGATGAGGCAATCACAAATCGCAATCACAATCGTTAAAAGGGATCATAAAATAGGTATTGACCCCGGCCCCGACAAGGTTAGCAATGCGATGTGATGTGATCGCATATCGCAATCACAATAGTAACAGGAATCAATGCAGACACAAGTTAAGTCTCGAATGCGAAAGACCTCAAACGCAATAACATTATATGTAACAGTTTAAAACTCAGGTAGCTCTGTGATATCGCCATTGCGACATTTTGTTGGGTTAAACAAAAGATTCCGCCTGCCAAAACCCATCAATTGTGATTTGAGATACGACCAACAGAATATGGCCCATGGTGCAAAGGAATTATTTCCCGGTTAGCGTATTTTGGGGTTAATTTGTAGTTTTTTCCCTGTTTTGGAGCATTTTGTGGAACGAATTGTGGGAGAACTGGGATAAGTCATAACTCCTTTAGTTCTTATCCAAATTTGATGCAAAAATAGTCAAAAGTAGCATTTTTTATTATTTTAAACTCATTGAGACATGTTTCAGAGGCATCTGAGCATTGTAAATGCACATTTGATGTAATTTGAACATAATAGAGAGGCTCAAGCCATTAGAAGATTGACCAAGGAGACATGGCCAAGAGGGGTGAACTCCTTTATCATGTGTTTGTTGTGTGTTGTATATTGATGTTCATTGCTATCATATTGTTGTTATTCAGCATATGTTTTTATGATAAATTGTTTATAACATTTACATAAGAAACTCTCATGGTAATCTATTAATTGCAAAAAATTTTGAATCCTTAAGCACTTGAAGAAGCAAATGATAAGCATCTTGGGTTTAACTCTGAATGGGGAATTAGCACAAAATTACTAATCTTCTCCATTTCAGATCAAGTTGGTATCAGAGCTAGGTTTTGCTTACTAATTTGCTTTGTGAAAGAAAGATTGAATTGTTTGCAAGTTTATGTCATACTCACAAGTTTAAAGCTCAAAAGAGGTGAAGGAAAGCTAGTTGAAAGCCATGAAATTGGGTCAAAGGGAAGAAGAGAAAGGTTGCCAAAGTCTTCTACACCAGTGGAGCCTCAAGTTGCAGAAGTTGCAGTTGACATTCCAACACCAGTACAACCTCAAGTTGTAGTTGAGTCTTCAGAGACCATGTCTCATGAAGGAGAAACTATCATGACAGAAGATGAGAAGACCTTTAGAAAGGCTTTCTTTGATATGAAAGCGATGCTTAAGGTCCTCTATGAAGAGAGGAAAAACAGATTACAAGGAGAAAGTTCCAAGCCTCCCAATGCAGAAGGATCTTCAGGAGGAGTTAATGGAAAAGAAGATAAAGGAAAAGGAAATAATTGGAATGGAGACAAGCCTCCACCATCTCCACCACCTTTTTCATCTTCTTCTTCGAAAGCATCTTCACACTGTTCTACCAACACCACCGTTACTCATACTCATCATCATTCTTCAAAATGGGCTGGTAAATCACCTTTTCTAAAGCTTGATGTTAAATTTGAGTTTCATATGTATAATGGAAAAGTTAACGCAGATAAGTTGGATAACTAGATTCGTCAATAGAAGGTGTATTGTAGAATTTAGAACCTTCAAGGGGATGATATCAAAATTCAGTTAGCTTCATTGAGAATGGAGGGTGCAACACTTGTATGGTGGGAAGCAAGGACTCAAGACAAGATCAAAAAACATGGTAGCATCTTTATTTCTTGGTCTGATTTCATTGCTGCTATAAAGAGACGGTTCTACTCTTTAGCTCATATGCAAAAAGCCATTATGAATTGGTAAAATTTCAGACAGTTGAAAGGTCAAAATGTGCAATAGTATACTCAAGAGTTTAGGAAAAGAACTCTTATGCTAGGAGTAGACTTACACTCACAAGATACCTTGATGAAATACATAGGAGGGTTGCATAGCTATCTTCAACATACTATTCTTATGTTCATTCCCTCGAATCTTGATGAGGTTTGTGTTCAAGCTACACACCTTAAAGCAAGAGGGAAAAATATATAGGAAGAAGGTAAGAAAGATCCATTTTAGAGTGTTGAAAATGGGAAGAAGTTTAAAGGAAAGCAGAAGAAAAATGCTTCTGTTAAGAAAGAAGGGGAGAAACCCATGTGTAAGAATTGTTCCAAGGAGGGACATGATGAAGTGCATTGTTGGAAGCTTCATCCTAAATTATGACCAAAGAAATTTCACAATAAAGGGAAACAAAAGACCAATGCTGATGGACAACAATACTTGGGTTCACACTCAGGAGATGAAACAAAAATCACAGCCACAGTCACCAAAGGAAAAGTCGAGGCAAAGGCAAGCAAAGAGGTCAGCAAAGAAGCAGTCGCAT
This sequence comes from Pinus taeda, assembly GCA_000404065.3. NCBI lineage: Eukaryota > Viridiplantae > Streptophyta > Pinopsida > Pinales > Pinaceae > Pinus > Pinus taeda. The sequence continues at coordinate 201,726 of APFE031447370.1, read as the reverse complement.
CAAGTACTAGTGCAACAAATAATACCCACATTGTTTCAAATGAGGAAAACTGAATAGAGATATTCCATATCCGAGTCATTTCCAAACATATGAAAATCAATATGTTGTTTGAAAGTGGATTGCATGCCAACTTAATTTATGTGGATTTGATTAAGAAAATGAATCTGGAAACCATGCCCCATCACAAATTGTATCTGTTGGGATGGATAACCAAGGATTTTAATATATAGGTCACACATAAATGTATTTTCAGGTTTGCAATCACTGTTACTTTCATTGATGAAGTTGAATTAGACCTTGTGCCATTGGATATCTCAGGAATTGTGTTGGGAATTTTGTATTTCTATGAACTATTTTCCACATATTTGAGAACAAATACCATTTGTTCAAAAATGGAGTGGAGTACATTGTGAGAGACCATTGCAGCAAACTTAATATGTCTTTGGCAAGTGCAGGTGAAATGAAATGACTGGTTAATTCTAGTAAGAGTCTCGTGCTCCTCATGATCAAGAATAAGAATGAGACGGAACAGGAATCCTTTATAGGCTGTGATGTGAAGCTGAAATCTGAATTGGTTGATGTGGCCAATCGATATGGAGACATGTTTCAAGAACCAAAGGGATTTCCACCAAAAAGAGGAATACAACATGCAATTCAGCTATAGCATGATTGTCCACTCCCAAACATTGGTATGTATCGAATGTCAATTCTGGAAAGTTTAGAAATTAAAAAGCAAGTCCAAGAATTGTTGGATAAAGGTGTAATTCGTCCCTCTACTTCTCCATGTAGTTCACCAATTGTATTGGTACCTAAGGAAGATGGAACTTTTCCCATGTGTGTAGATTATCTATCTTTGAATAAGATTACAATAAAGAATTGATACCCACTGCCTAGAATAGATGATTTGCTAGATCAGTTGAGAAATACTAAGTATTTAACTAAATTAGACTTGAGAAGTGGATATCATCAAGTTAGAATAACTGAGGACATATGGAAGATTGCTTTTAAAACCAAACATGGATTGTTTGAGTGGTTGGTTATGTTTTTGGGTCTTTGCAATGCTCCATCTACATTCATGAGAGTTATGAAAGATGTTTTAAGATAATTTCTTGATGAATTTGTAGTTCTCTATTTATATGATATTTTGATATTCAACAAATCAAGATAAGAGCATGTCAAGCATGTCAGGAAATTGTTGGATGTCTTGAGAAAAGAACAGTTATTTCTGAAGATGTCTAAATGTAAATTTGAGAAAACTTCTTTAGTGTATTTGGGCCACATAGTTGGAGGACGTGAACTAAAGATTAATCCCTCTAAAGTTACAGTCATTGTGAATTGGACAATACCCAAATCCGTCACATAAGTAAGGAGTTTTTTACAAGCAATGTAGTACTGGAGGAAGTTTATTTCCAATTTCTCCTCCATAGCAGCTCCACTATATTCATTGTAGTGTGAAGGTTGTCTTCCAGTGCGGAGAGAAACAACAAAAATCATTCGATGATTTGAAACAAAAGATTAGTTCAACCCCAGCTTTAGCATTTCCGGATTTGAAACAACCATTTGAAATACAAATAGATGTAAGTGACTATGCCATGGGTGCAGTTCTCTTACAACATGGTAAGCCCATTTCATTTCATTCTGAAATTTTTAATGATGTTGTTATTAATTATCCTACGTATGATAAAGAGATTTACACATTGGTACAAAGTGTCAAGAAATAGAAGCATTATTTGATAGGAAAAGAAACCATTATTCACACCGATCATCAACCTTTGCAATATCTACAATCTCAAACCAAATTGCAACAGTCAAGGCACTTTCATTGGATGGGATTTTTATAGTGATTCCACTTGGTAACCAAGTACAAGAAAGGCATTTATAACAGAGTTGTTGATATGATTTCTAGACCGGTTGTAAATGTAGCCATTTTACTAAAGAATAATTCTATTTTGCCCAAAAGTTATGTTGAGCAATACGTACAAGATGCTAACTTTCAAGAGGTATATTTAAACTTGAGCCAAGGCCACCAAGTTGAGAAATTAGAGTAGCAAGTACATCATAATATGTTGTATCACTTTGGAAAACTTTGTGTTCCACAGGGCGAGAGAGTAAATGTCACAAGGGAAGTGCACACTTCTCTTATTGTTGGACATTTCGGTGTAAGTAAAATGGTGGAAAATCTTCAGAGGTATTTTCATTGTCCTCGAATGATTGAAAGTGTGTCATGTTTTATAAGAGGTTGTTCATTGTGTGTAGTCAGTAAGCCTAGTAATAGGAAACTACGATTGTACACACCACTTCCAGTGCCTTCAAGACCATGGGAAAGTGTTTCTATGGATTTTGTAGCAGGTCTTCCTTTGTCAAGGAAAGGTCATGATTATTTGTATGTAGTTTTGGATAGGTTCAGTAAGATGTGCATGTTAATGCCTTGTAAAAAGAAAATTACAACTGAACAAACATCTCAAATTTTCTTTCAAAATGTATGGGTTCATTTTGGACTGCCTACTTCTATTGTAAGTGATTATGATTCTCGATTTATTGGGAATTTTTGGTCAAGTTTATGGAACTTCATGGACACCAAATTGAAGAAAAGTATAGCCTTTCATTTGCAAATAAATGGTCAAACTGAAGTGGTTAATAGGACATTCATTCATTTGCTAAGAGGATATTGCAACAAATATCCTAAGTTGTGGGATGAACAGTTGCATTATATTCAGCATGCTTACAACTGAGAAAAACATTAACTTCTCTAACTTCTTACTCTAACTTATTCTTTTGAGGCATGTCTTGGTTATTTTCCTAAATCGCCTTTGGATTCCATCTTTGAGAAAGATGTAGTTGTAGATGGACATAGTGACATAGAGAGAGCAAATAAATTCATTGAGAAAATTCAGTTGATTCACCAAATAGTTCAAGAACAACTAGAAAAGATTCAAGGAAACTATAAAGCAAGGCATGATAAGCATCGTGTGGATCATCAATTTCAAGTAGGTGATGGTGTTTGGCTATACATTAGTAAGGAAAGGCTTCAAGGTGAAGGTAAAAGGCTAAAACCAATTCGTTATGGTCCATCTAAAATTCTGGAAAAGATTGGTAATAATACTTTCAAGCTTGATTTGCCTTCATATATGCAAATATATTTCGTTGTTAATGTTGAAAATTTGAGATTATATGAACCTCCTTTGGTTGAAGATCAAGGATAGAATGTTCAAATTCCATCTATTGAAGACTTTTCTCCAGAATTCCTTGATGTGCTTCAACAAGACACTATACTTGACAAAAGGGCAAGGACAACTAAGAGGGAAAGTATTGATTATCTTCGGGTGGGTCTCAAAGGTACACATCCATCAAAGTCCAAATGGATTGAAGTGGGGAAGGTGAGGGAACAATATCCTCATCTGTTCAATAACTAAAAGTGATCCTTTTGGGGTCCAAAAGGCTTCCACTGGGGAGGAGTGCTCAGGTCCTTATAACTCTTCTCAAAAATGAAAGTGTTATAATCTTGTCAAAATTAGCTTCAGATTGAAGAGCTCGTCATTCTAAATCCAATGGTGTAAAAGTCACTCAAAACCATGTTCGTATGCAGAAGTTAGAGCAAGTCAAATTTCAAGTTTGATTTGCCTACATGGTAGGATTGGGATGATGTGGCAAGTTTTCAGCGAATAAGGGGGCGCCAAGTGGCAGCTTGCCATTGGCCCTCGCAAATCTCATATCGCAGTGATAGGTAGAAAAGGTGTTTCAAATTGTCCCTCGACATGTTCAGGGTTGCAATGCAATGAGGCAATCGCAAATCATAATCGCAATTGGTGAAAGGGATCATAAAATAGGTATCAGCCCTAGCTCGAGAAATGTTAGTGATGTGATGTGATGTGATAGTATATCAAAATCGCAACAATAATAAGCCCTGACAGAAGTTAAGTCTCGAATGCGAAAGACGTTGGACGCGATAACATTATATGTCACCGTTTAAAACTCAAGCAAGTCCATGATATTGCAATCGTAGCATTTTGCATACTGAAACCTGTCGATTGTAATTTGCGATATGACCGACATAATATGGCCCATGATGCTGAGAAATTATCGCCCAATTAGCCGATTTTGGGGCTAATTTGTAGTTTTCTACTAGTTTTGGAGCATTTTGTGGAACGAATAGTGGGAGAACTGGGAGAAGTCAAAACTTCTTCCTTTCTTATCCAAATTTGATGCAAAAATAGTCAATTCTAGCAATTTTGATTATTCTGAACTCAGTGAGATGAGTGTTAGAGGCATTTGAGCATTGTAAATGCAATTTTGATGTAATTTGAGCATAAAAGAGAGGCCTAAGCCATCAAAAGCTGGACCAAGGAGATGTAGCCCAAGAGGGGTGAAATCCTTTATCATGTGCTTCTTGTTTGTTGTATATTGACGTTCACTATTGTTATATTGTTATTGTTTAGGATATGTGTTTATGATAAATTGTTTATAACATTTACATAAGAAAATCTCTTGGGAATCTGCTAATTGAAAAAGTTTTTGAATCCTTAAGCACTTGAAAAAGAAAATGATAAGCATCTTGAGTTTAATTCTGAATGTGGAATGAGCACAGCATTACTAATCTGCTCCATTTCAGATCAAGAATGCAAGTCATTTGTGCAACTGTCATGATCTCGAGGGGAGAATCTAACCAAACAACATATTTGAATTATTGTTCCAAATAAAATCGATCTATCTTATTCATAGAGTTGTTTGAGAAAAATGTTGACCTTTCCCAAAACATGGATAATGATAATTTCAAAGTAACTACTAGTTGGTTATGAGGGATCACCTATTCGGATTGCATGTTAGAGGTAAGATTCACAAATTGTACTTTCTCCAATCCTCTTTGTACTTGAATTTTCATACCTATACACAATGAAGCAAACACCCTTCCTCTATATATATATGTTAAATGATATAATTTCATTTAAATAATAATATTTCAATATACATAACATAATATTAAAATACTTCTGCCAATGAGACGGGTTATTGGTGATTGAGTGTTATCTTAAGGAACTTATTTGTAAAAGGCACTAGGTAAAATCCCATGGGTTAGCCTTTAACGCTAGTTTACTTGTCTAGTATAGTTTGTAGAATATTATGCTAGGCCATGAGGTTTTCCAAATAACAGTGTGATGTGTGATTGTCACCATGGCTACTACTACGTATTCGGCATTTAACCCTCTACAAATGGCGTACACGTGACGGTGGCTGCAATTGCTGAGCGCTCCAGTGGTGAAATTTTTATGTTGGTCAGCTTGATGGCACACTTGGAATCTATGTTACAGCTTTCCCATTATGGTATTGAAGCTCTACATGTCGTCGTGGCTGGGCTTGTCCACGCTGGCACAAGGGCTGGTTATGAGGCGTTGGGGATTCAGAAAACCCAGGTCGTTAACGAGATTTCAATCAATATTAAGGGGTTGTAGCTCCTCCATGCTCCAATCATAGACATGAACCATTCTCCCTTGTGCCATGCAGCATCCTCCATCATGCGCTGCTCTGATAGTAGTGGCATCTCTCGTGGCTCTACCATGAATGGAAGTCGAATGTCAAATTACGTTTCAATCCAACCTTTCATCCCAAGTGGCACTATGGACTCTATCCACTATACCATAACAAAGCGCCTCTCTGTAAAGCATAGTCACCAAATTCGGGCAAATCAAGCTAAAGAATTCAAAATTCGGTCTAATTGGGCAATTAATACGCTAAAATTCGATTTGGACACATCACAATCTCCCAATTTTTTTTTATTTATTTTCTTGGACTTGTGTTTTTCAAGAAATTGTCCTCCATTTTTTGTGCATTAGTTTCGTCATGCAGTTGTAGATATTGAATGGTTGAATGTAATTCTTGGTTTTTATAGATGTTTAAGAATATTGAACCGTTGAAACTTAATTCTCACTGGTGGTCGATGGATACAGTGAGACAATACTGAATATAAAAGGGACAAGGATGTTATTGACGATTTTTTCTACAATACAGGTGTGATTAATGGTTAAAAAATTTATAGTTCCACTTCCATCAAAGTTACTTTGATGTGTTAGTAATTTTGACGTGTTATTAATTTTTACATTGTTTGTCTAATGTTTTTTTAATTTTCATATTAAAAATAAAAAAGATCACTAAAAGTAGGGAGAAAAATGAAACAAATAGTTGCCATATTAAATTTTTATTTTCACAATAAAATAATTTTTTGTCCTTTTTTTTTTTTTTAAATTTTAATATCTTATTTTCACAATAAAATATTTTTTTGTCCACATTTTTAATTTTTAGCCTTTTTCATATAGTACTTTGACTAGTGAGTAATGAAATTGTAACTATTTATTCCTAATAAAATGGGTTGTAATTTAGTTTTTTGCTTTTAAGAAATTTATAAAGAAAATATATTATATGGCTTCTAAATCTTTTGAACACTTAGGCAAACAACAAGATAGTTCTAATTTAATGATTTTTTATCTATATTTTATTCAGTTAGTAAATAGCTAATTGTCTAAATATTTATCATTAAAAACGACAACATTAGTTACTATCTTTTGATTCCCTAACTAACAATTTTAAGGGGTTTTTTTATTATTATTATAAATGTTAAAGAGTTTGGTCTCCCCATTGTATCTCATTCACTTCGATTGAAGAGGAGCCATTTCTACTAATTTCAATATCTCATTCACTTCCATTTGAACAATTAGGAAAACAACTAGAATTCTAATTTAATGATTCTTGATAGTTCTAATTTGATGTTTTTTATCTATATATTTTATTTTAGTAATTAGGAAATTGCCTAAATATTTATCATTAAAAACTACAACATTAGTTACTATCTTTTGGTTGACCAATTAACAATTTTAAGGGTTCTTTTTTCTTTTTCTTTTTTTAATGTTAAAGAGTTTGCTCTCCCCATTATATCTCATTCACTTCCATTGAAGAGTTATTTCTACTAATTTCAATATCTCATTCACTTCCATTGAAGAGGAATTGTTTCCATTAATTTCAATGTCTAATTTTATTTGCAACTCTTATAATATAATTAAAAACAATTTCACTTCCATCAAAGAAAACTTGTTTCTACTAATTTCAATATATAATTTTATTTGCAACTTCTATAATATAATTCCAAACAATTGAGATTTTGAATGTCAAAAATGTTAATTTAAATTATTCAAAATTTAAGAAAAAATATTGCTAATAATAATGTAAAATGCATATTTCTAAATTTTTCCCCTATTAAATTTTAGAGAGTATTTTTTTCCTTTGAATCTAATTCGTATTCGAACTGGGTAACTAATAATGTAAAATGTATATTCCCAAATTTTTCCCATATTAAATTTTAGAGAGTATTTTTTTCCCTTTAATTCGAACGGGGTAACTATGCTGAGCACCATTTGTCCGCCTTGTAAGTCACAGAAGTTTTAATTTATTTCTCTGCATAACATTTATACCCTCCCAACAGGGCCCACGACATCATGGTGACTAATGCAACCTTCTTTTAAAGCTTTTGCCATCTATAAAGGTTTCAGGTTCCATTCAGTCTTACGCCTATGGCTCTGTTTCATCAGGTGAATTGCACGCAAGGCGCTGGAATTCTTGAGATAAATGTAGAAAGATGCAGTACAGTCAATCAATGCCATTGGCAGACCAAAAACATTCACACTGCATCAATTCCACTGGCACCACCGGGCGGAGCACAATATCGATGGAGAGAAGTACAATCTCAAAACCCTCTTTTCAATCTTTGAGACACTGATTTATACTCTGTTATTTACGCGTTGCTCAACAGTTATGCACAGAAATTACAGGCATCCATTAGAAATCCATCTGGTGCACAAAGCAGAGGACGGCGAAATTGCTGTGATTGGAATAATTTACGGGAATGGCATGTCTGATCCTTTCCTAGCGGAGGTACATTTGTCAAATCGCATTTTTCTATATACATAGATACCGAGATTATGAAGCGATTATCTTCTGCGCCTGGCTATGATGGGTTGTAACGAACAGCTGATTGTTGCAATCCACGACATTGTGGATAAGGAAACACCGGTGGAATTGTTGGGCTCAGTGAATCTGAATGACATAAAATTGGATGGCAAGATCTATTACAGGTACGTGGGATCTCTCACCACCCCTACTTGCTCGCCGAGTTTCATTTGGACTGTGATCCACCAGGTATTTTTATCGCCCCTCTTTTTATTGTCTAAACACAACTCTACGTCCTGGGTATCGACCCTGTAACATGATGCTTTTTCACTAAACCATTTGCGGATACAGATAGTGTTAGAAGAGGAACTGACTGCTCTACAAGAAGTTGTACATGATGTAAGTACTGGGTAACCTCTCATTTGTTATTAATTTATGGCGAAATACAATTCACTGAATAATTATTTTAGAATTTTTTCAAAATCATTTTATGGGTGTGAAATCTCAAGATTTTAAATAGGGCTTCAATTTTTAATGATGATGAATATAAAAAAATATTTAATTTAATTTAAATTGATATTTATTTATATAATTTATTATTAATAAGCTAAAATATATATATTTTAACTTTATTTAATAAAAAGCCTTTAATAAAAACACCCATTTTTTATTTTAGAAATTAAATCTACAAAATTTACAAAATTAAAAAATATTATCTATATTATATATATAAAACATTTATTTATATTTCTTTTGTCAAATTATTAACATCACCTTCCTTCCACACACAATATCAAATGCAATGGAAGGACATTTACTATTTCTAGTAGAACTAAAACCCAATTCCCTAGCTTATTGTTTAAAAGGTAATTAGCATAACTTTTTGGGACCTTACCAAAAACAAAGAGTAACATAGAAGAAGAGTATGAAATATTAATAATTTATTTTTTTACACTTTAAAATGAATATAAGAAAAACGTTATATATAAGAAAAAGTAGTTATAATGATAATTAGGGATATAGGTTTTTCTTGAAATTTTAGTTAAGTTAATATTATTGTTGAGAATTTCCGGAAACTTATGTATTTTGTATTTTATTTTTAGGTAAACATTTCATCCATTTTCAAGTGTGGATTTTTTTTTCAGCTAACACTTCACCTATTTTCAAAGTAAGAAGTTTTGGCCATGAAACCACATAGAAAAAAATTAAATTTATCATTTCTTTATTAGTCTAAAATAAAAAGTAGCAAAATTGAGAAACATCTAGACACCTCTTCAAAAAAGTTAAATCAACAATTATTATTATTATTTTTAATTTTAAAATAAAATTTAAAATTACTTTTAGTTGGTGTAAACGTTGTATTCTTTGAATTTGAAATGACCCTTTATGAACAAGAAGGAAAAGTCTATCCTTAATAAACCACGAGAGATTATTTTAAGCCATATTAACAAATAACAGCAAAGGATCATTGTATAGCGCCTTTTGACTACTAAATTGTTAATTCATAAACAAAATTGGATTTTTATTTTATTTTATCAAGAGTGAGTAGGACCTTCTATTAAGCTAGCCAATTATACATAATATACATGAATCTGCACCGCTGTATGAGAGTTTAATAGTCACCAGGGCAGGCAGAAACCGAACCACTCACCCAAAACCATGAGAAGTCTAAACAGGAAAAACCAGGGAGAAACCATCAAACAATTAGGGCAAAAGACCATCTGGTAGTGCTAATGTGCAGCAAATGAACCTTGAACTCCTTGGAAGATGAGTCCACTAAATCGGGGGCCACAAAAAGGCCACAAATGACCTACTGAGGGTCCACAAAATGTCCCTGTTGAGAAGTGTTCAAGAAGAAATGCTTGTTGAGAATGCAACAAGATGATGGAGCTTAGTGGAAAGGAGTCACTTTCACTAAGTGGTCCCGTAGGGAAGTTTTGGCGCAAAGTCTATTTTTAGACAGATGGATCATGGTCTATGAGTTACAGGAAGTTGTTTATGGATGATTGGTCATGTTGGGAAAAATAGATGGACTTCTATTTTTTGGATCATAGCGGTGTGATCAGAGTCTATTTTTAGACTGTCAGGTAAAAATAGAAACAATCAAATATTATTAGCCCTTAGTAACATTTGGAATATAAACATTATCTTATCCTCTTGGAGCACTTCAGTTCGAGCTACGGATGTGGCACATGCAACTTCTAGAAGGAAATACATGGCTCTTATGGGTTACTTGAGCTACTGCATGAAGGACTTCAGTTAGAACTCAAGTGGTTGAGTTCTATGGAGTTAAATGAGCAGTTAATGGAGTTGTGTTCAGTTTGACTTAGTTGAACTAGTTGTATTTAGTCTAACTGGCCAATAGACTAAGTGATGAGTTGTGTGAATTAGTTATTAATTAATTCGCTAATTATTAACTCATAATGCAACTGAAGAATACATTAGTTAACTTAGTGCATGGACAGTTCAGTGGAGACAAGTGTTAGAAGTAAGTGAAAGGGTGAGTTGTGACTATCAATTGTGCATGAGATCTTGCACAATCAATGGATTGAGTATGCTCATGAGAATTGCGCAGTAGATGCCCAGTGATATAGCCTATGCTTACGTGATTTCCAATGTGAGTTATTTTCCAAGGTAAATAGAACTTGGAACGAGTTTGGATTCATTCATTCTCATGCAGGTAGTGTGCAGTGGAGGCAGGCAAGAAGCAGAGGAGATTTGGAGATCAGATCTGAGTTGTATTGTGTGTAACAGGTGGAGATAGTGCTGGATACTTTTGAAGAGTATTGTACTATGTATTGTTACATGTTATCAATCAATATAATATACAGATAGTTGGGGTTTTTAGCGAGATTCTTTCCCCGGGAAAATACTGTGTTGATATGTGTGATTGATGCTTCTATGTGTGCAAGCGAATGTTTCTTAATACTGCTAAATTGATGACCAACGTAGAGGAGGTTATGTATTATGCATGTATTCCACAATAGTGTATAATCAGGATAATATCTGTGAATATGTGTCATATTATTCAAAATTTCTACAGTAACCATAAATTTTCCTCACCATCCATTCATAGAAAATTTGGTGAAATTCGTCAAATTTTTCCTATAGAGGCATCCTATAACAAACACCTAAAAGTTAAAAATTTTCAAACCCTATTTTTTCTTTTGTAAGAACATGCTAGCAGAAGGGTGAATTTGTTTTTAATTTCGCATGTGATTTTTCTACCTATGATCAACAAAAGAAGACCATCCCTCTCATCTCTGCTATGAAACTCTAGGCTTCCTAGAAACTGATAATTGATAGAAATTTCCTTGAAAAAATTAAAGAAGTTATAGTAGGGAACATGGGAGGAGGTTTATATATGAGGGAGCCCACAGACTCAACGAGAACCCTATGATTTAGGCATAGTTTATATACATGGACAGTGAGGCTTTCATGGAAACCCAAGCTCAAGCTTGCCTAGAGCGTGGGAGATGACAAAACACTGTTTTGTAGAAGAAGTTGGAGAGGAAGGAGAAGAAGAAAAATAAAATAAAATTGAAGGGAAGGAAGAGGAAAAACTATAGATAGAAGTAGAGGCCATTGGAAAATCATCTAGGCCACAAAAGATAAGAAGAAGGCAACAAAAGGAAAGAAGGCATTCAACATCAAAATAGAACTCAAACCACAATGATGAAAAGAGGTTTTAGAAGGGGTCTTTGATCTCTTCTAGATTGTTTGCAAGGCCTAGAATATGTTATATAAAGGTAAGATGCAAAAAATAGGCCTGGGGTGCAATTCTAGTCAAGTTTTGATGGATTTTATGAGGTGCTACAAGATGTTATAATTCTGCTACAAGATGCTACAAGATTGCATCTGAAGGCATTTTGAGGGTTCTAGAGGAGGCCAAATGGTGGAAAAAGGAAGTAGGAGGTTGAGAAAGGACATGCAACATCTTCCCAAGACTAGATTCCTTCAAGATCCCATATTTCACATGGGGTAAGATACAGACTAATGGTCTCACACAAAACTATGATTTTTCTGTTCATAGATAGTTTGGAAGTTTGATTGAAAATTAAATGAGGGTGTCAAGGGAGAGGGTGTGAATGTAATGGAGATGATGCCACTTTGACCTACAAGCCAACAAAGTTCACTTGCAAAGAGAAAATTTATGTTTTTGTGCTTGAAAGATTGCTAAAAAATGCATGAAAAGAAGAACTATGTTTTTATGCCTGTCCTTGTAGAACCTACAACAAGGATTCTTAAGAGAAAGGGTTGAGAAATGTACAAGAGAGAGTCCAACAAGTCTAGGAATGAGGTACAATTAGGTGACTAATTTTCTCAAAGGATGAGCAACACTTTCAGTAGGGGGTATGACGGGCCTCCAAATTAGACACAAATTAAGGCCTGTATGACCATCCTGCAGCACATCTAACCTCTCTTTTTACATTTTATGACATCCTTTTGAGCTACAGTGTGTTCATTAGGCAAGTTTAGAGACAAATTCATATTGTGTGCATAATATTATTTATTTTTGCATAATATTAAGAGAATATTGAGTAAATTTAAATGAGAGAATTTAGGGACTTTTTTCCTACCAAAATATGCTACAGGATGGACCAATAAATGAATAAAATATTATGAAATCATTAATAGATTCTGGATCTCCACTAACTGAGAAAATCTAGGAATGTGTTCCTTCTCAGTAAATGAAGATTCCTACTGTTGGGAACCAAATCCACTTTTTAGGGATTTTGGAGGGAAAAGCTACCTCCTTACAAGGAGGATGCTTCCCCATCTATTTGTATAAGTAACAGTTCTAATTATCCTCTAGGGGTAGGAATTTCTTAGTCTTCTTGCACAGAAAACTTGTTTCTAGCAGCTCTACTTTCATTTCTAGTAGGGATGTACTTGAATTGACTCTAATAATGAAGTTTGGTGCCATTTTTAACTTCTAAATATTAGGTTCCTTCATAGGAATCTAAGTATCTGTGGGCTTGGCGATCCTAGGGGCCTCACATACTTGTTGTACAATTTCTTTATTTTCTTTGAATGTTTTTTTCACTTGCATCTCTTTTTTCTATATTTACTATTCATGCTTCTTTTGTTGTAAGTTATATTGGTTAAATGATTGAAGTAAGTTGTTTTGCAGGTTATTTATGAATTTACAAGCATGACACATCTTCATAACAACCTTGAAATGTCATATCCATGATTGATCTACTTAGATTGGTTTACTAGTTCACAATTTTGGAATTTTTGGAAGTATCCCATAGCAAATAGTAGTATTTTTCTACTAATTTTTAGCACGTTTTAATGAGATCATTTCAAGATGATTCTACTTGTACTGGAGCTTAAAAACATCCAAATTAATAAAAAAGTTTACCCCACAACATTTTCACTTGATGAGCCTAGGAATTTAGGCAGTTAGATCAGCTTACTAGTTCATTGCTATGAAATTTATGGTTTCTAATAGTAATTTTCTGCTATATTTTAGCACATTATAACGAGGCTCTTTTGAGTTTATTCCACTTGGATCAAATCCTATTTTTTTTACTTAATAATAAAATTTCCCCCATAGCATTTTCACTTGATTATGTTAGGCATTTTATAGGTTAACTAGCTCACTAAGTCTTAAATTGCCGGTTTAACATAGTTACCGATGAAACAATAACTACTACCTTAAAAAGGGTAATCGAGCCCAAAAACCCCAAAAAACATGAAAAACAACCCAGAAATGAAGATTGTTTATGCCAAAACCAATTTTTTTTTAGGGTAAATTTTCAACTTTTTTTTTAATTGGAAGTGAAAACCATTTTTTTTGAAAAATGGATTAAAAAAACACTCTTAATTTTTTTTTGTTTATTATGGAATAACAAAAAAACAAATTGGGTTTCAATGTTGACATTTTTTAGCAATGGAGTTAAAGAGAAAATATCTAGACTTCAAAAAACTGTAAAATTCCAACAATTTTCAAACATGATGTTAAAGATAAAATATCATGTCTCGAATTTTGATAATTCCAACTATTTATATCTTTGTTGTTAAAGATAAAATATCTTGGCTCTAAAAAACCTTGAAATTGTAATTGTTTTCGACCATAGCATTAAAGATAAAATATCACGACTTAGAAAAACATTAAAATCTTGACATTTTTTTAACCATGCAATTAAAACCAAAGATTATGACTACAAAAATGTCTCAAGTTTTCAAAATATTTCAATCATGACATTATGGAAAAGTTTTATGACTATTTTTTTTTAAAAAAAGAACACCTCAATGAAAGAGTTATTATACCAAGAATATTTCTTTTAAAATGTTAAATGTATAGCGATTTTAAAATCTTAGCCTAAGACAACTTGAGACATTGCAAAAAAATAAAAATAAAAATCAACTATCAAATTGACACGAAGTGTAGGTGAGCTCAACTCATTGTAATGAAAACTTAAATAACAACTAAGATATTAACACATTGTGGGGCATACTCGATTCATTATAACGAAAAATTTAAAATCAACTATCAAATTGCACATAATGGGAGTGGGTCGCTAGACAGGCATCGACACGGACGCTACGAAAATTATATAT
>APFE031447370.1:156669-178656 GCA_000404065.3 Pinus taeda | reverse complement strand
TTTAATTTGTTTTTCTTTTCTTTTCTTTTTTGAAAAAAAATAACATTTTCTTATTTATTTATTTTTTGTTTTTTTCCATTAATTTTTAATTCAATTTTTTTCTTACATGTTTTTTTTTTGTCATTTTTTTTACTAACATGAAAATCACTAATATTTAAAAAAAAATTATCCACACTTAATTCATTAGAAAATTTAAAGTGTAAAAACTAAGCCCTCTAAATAAAAAGGGTTGATGCTCATCAACACTTTTCAAAATCAAGATGAAAATCACTAACAAAAGAAATTGTTCACACTTGATACATATAAAAATTTAAAGTGTCAAATATAAGCCCTTTAAAAATATGTGTTGATTCTGCATCAACTCTTTACAAAATCAGCATGAAAATCACTAACATTTAAAAAATGTGTTGATGCTGCATCAACACTTTTCAAAATCAACATGAAAATTACTAACATCGAAAAAAAATGTTCATACTTGATACACAAGAAAATTTAAAGTGCAAAAAATATGCTAGAAAAAAAAGGTGTATTATGGCATCACCACTTTTCAAAATCTAGTGATTTTTTGCTATATAAAAAAACGGGTACTAGTTCACTTTCTCGTTTGATTGGAAACTATGCTGTTTTTAGAGTAGTAATTTTTCTGCTATTCGGTAATTATGTTGTTTTTAGAGTAGTAATTTTTCCTGCTATTTTTAGCACATGTTAACAGGGGTATTTTTGAGTGATTCCACATGGATTGGAGTCCCAGGAAATCCTACTTAATAATTTTGTCCCATATCATTTCGATTTGATTTTCTTAGGCATTCGACAAGTTATCTTGAGAAATAAAAATCCTATAGTAGTTTTCTTTCGAGATCTTCCTTGCCCATATTCACTCCAAATTCACGGTAGAAGTAGATTTATAGCCTATGAATCCTTTGATGCCAGTTTGGTTGATTTTAGGCTTGGTTAGATCACCTTTTCTCTCTTACATTTATTGCTTCTTGAACATTGATTTCTCTAATTAGTTTAGATTTCCTTTTCGTAATTTACTTTATGCAAAGTGTGACTTCCTTCTTGCGAGAGTAATCTAGGAACTTTGTTTCCTGCAAAATAGAATATATTTCCTTTAATGCCATTTCCTTTCCAAAAAGATAAATTAGATTTGCTTATTTGTCATTATGCTTTACATTTTTTCAAAATGAATGGATTTTCTTTATGCCATTTACTTTCCAGCAAAAGTAGAATATGTTTTCTTATTGTTAGTTACCTTTTGAAACTTAGGATTGGCAACTTACCTAGATCTTTGCTCATTTGAATTTGTTTCATTGCCTTCTTTCAATTTGATCCAAAATGGATCTTGGATAGACTTCTAAGCCTAAAGTGTTCCTCACATAGGAAAATGAAAGTCAAGGGTTTCTCTTGGAAATAGTCCCATTGCATAGATATTTTCATTCTGAATCTGATGCAATTTGAATGAACTAAAATAGACTTCAGATGATGAAGTTATTGCAAAAGGAAGATTGCCTTTGTCCTTTGAAAAATGAGGCATTTCTTCTAAAAATGGCATAAAAGTCCTTATATGGGAAATTGCATCGCAAAAGGTTCAAAGGGCATACTTAAGGCCAAGGTGGAAGGGATCCCTGATCAGCGATCTCCGATATATCACATCGGAGGTAGGCTGCCATGCGATATCGGAACTCGGGCGAGTTGATGAAGCGATTGCGATGATTGGATCAGCGATATACATATTGGTTGGAAAAGACCCCCAGGCCATTACAAATGCGATATACTGACTGCGATATGCGATGGGGCTGATAGCGATACACTGATATCGGTGATCGGCGATACAAAAGGGCCAATGCACATTGCGACTGCGACTTGCGATAGAGCACAGACCCAATGGGAATTATAAGCGTGACTGCATAGAATTTGAAATCCAGTTTATTCAGATTTTCTTTGTATTTCCCATATATTGAGGTTTTGACCTCCCGCCTAAGCGATTGCGATATGCCGATAGAAGGCAGACCTGATGGGATTATAGCCCTGATTTCATAAGTTTTGAAATCCGGGAATGTGGGATTTCTTTGTATTTCCTGTGTATTGGGTTTTTTTGACCATTTCGCTATGCGATTGTGATAAGCAATATTTGGACGGACCTGATAGGTTTTAGGGGGGCAATTCAGTAATATTTGAAGACCGATTAAATGCTCCATGAGGCATTTTCTTGTGTATTTCCAGTATATCTCTGTGTATTGGGAAATATGGTCGTTTTCGGGTTTTTGCCCGAAGAAAAGCCCTCGATTCCTTGTAACAATCCCTGATCATTGTGCCATGCTACAAGCAGGTGTTTTGTAACAATGATGCATTTGTAATGCGTAGTGAGCCACTGATTCGGAAGCTAGAAGGTCAGATGTAGAGCCACAGGGAGCAGGGAAAACGTAGAGGCAGAAGAATGATTGCACAGAGAGGAATGGATGGAAGCCACAGTGTCGGAGGATTCCTCACAAAAGCTAGAAAGCCTGAGAGCTTCAGGCGAGAGGGCCAATTTGAGAAAGAGCAAAGAATTTTGGAGTTACTTGGAGGTCGAGTGAACCAGAGAGCTCAATTGACAGCAATGAGTTGTTGCTGAAGGTCACTAGAAGGTTGCTGAGAATGCATGCAGAGGCCAAGAGATAACATAGAGAGTGGGATTCTGAGAGGCACAGGCAGAGTAATGTGCAGAGGAAACTTAGAGAAGCCTAGAGATGTTTGCATGCTAAGGAATCCAACGGAAAAGCTCAGTATATGCCAGGAGGAAGTTTGCGGTGTCGGTGACTCAAAAGCTTGGAATCGCTTAGAGGTTAAGCGAAACTAGAAGCTTATAAGAGCCAAGAGCGAGAGTTAGAATGAGAGCCAAAGTTGAGAGAACAATAAAGACATCAGATGATCCAGCTGTTGCTGGTGTTTAGAGTGTGCTGAAGATAGAAGAAGGCATTCCAGAGACAGTGAAAGAATTATGAGGGAGTTGGTGCAAGCTAGAGCAAGATCGCTTAGAGCGTTGACTGAAGGAGTCTAGTCCAGAGAAGTCTAGATTTGTCTGCAGAGTATGGACAACCAAAGGGATAAGATGGTATTCTAAACCCATTATTTATGTGTAAACCAATGGAGTTGAGAATTGAGCTTGTAAAAGATTTCAACCATAATCCCAAAGAGCCTAGTTGAGTTGACTAGAGCTCAAGGAGACGTAGCCCAGGATATTAGGGTAAACTCCATATTAATATTACTGTTATGTGTGTTTGTTATTTGCTGCATTATTTATTGTCACATGTATTTAAATATCAACATAAGAAACGTAAAATAAAGCACTTAATAGTTAAAGACAAACATAAGCATACACCTATTTTCAAGCACTTTTTAATTCCAATTGGTTAATCATAAGATCTTGGGAATATTTAAGCTTTGGAAGTGGGAGAGGTTGTTGTAAGCTGAAAAGAAGCCTTTAGTGCCCCATTTCCAGATAAGGTGGTATCAGAGCATGAGATTGATTAACCCCACCTTCAGGAAGGTGATATCAAAGCTGGTTATACCAGAGCAAGTGGTATCAGATCAGAATGCTTGATTGAGAGAGCAAAGGATTGCTTGTCGGAAAGGTGTTTAGGCAGTCAAGGATTGGTTCTCTGATTGATTGTATTCTTGTTTGCAAACTGACTATTATTTGAGTTTGCAGAGGTGAAGGGAAAGCTATTGATAGCTAAGTCCATGAGAGGACACGAAGGAAGAAGGGATGAAGGCATTCTTCTCATCCCAAAGGACCTCAAGGAAATTCTTGAAGCACATGAGGTTTGTTACAAAAGGTTGCTTGAATAAAGCTCTTTGCTAATCTTGTTTGAAGTTCTTTTGTTCATTCTGATAATGACAACTTCTACAAGTGAATCCTTAAATTCCTCCTTCATCACAAGATTCTTGGATGGAGACATGAAGCAAGACTTGTTCATCATGATGGACAAGGTGAGAGAAATGTATGAGGATGGAAGGAAGAGCAACATACTTAGAGAGCAGTTGAATTCCATGGAGGAAGAGGTATTTTCTTTCTGACAAATTGCAGGAAATGGCGAGGCAACTTCATATTGCAAATATGAACTTGGAAATGATGCACGAGTTGGAGACACAACTCTTTGTTTACAAAGAAGCCTTAGTCAAGTATCAACTTGAAGAAGAGGTAAACAATTTCTGTTTGTCTTCAAATTCTTCTAAGAATGTTTATGTTGGTTGTTTTGAAAAACATACTAGAGGCATAGGTTCCAAGTTAATGTCCAAGATGGGCTATGAGGGAAAAGGCTTGGGTAAACATGCACAAGGTATTGTTGAGCGAATAATGGTTGAGGAAAGGCCTAAGCATTTGGGTCTTGGCTATGGACAGTCTTATGGAGAAAGTTCCAAGGCTGCCATGAAGGCCATTGAAACAATTTCAAGAAGGAGTTTCGTTACAGGTCTTCTACCTCAAGATTGTGAAGATTGTATTCATGGAGAATGCAAAAGCTTGAAACATCATTTGCAGGATGCAGGTGTTCATAAGCATACACTTGAACTAGAGAGTTGTGGAAACTCTGAAAGCCTTGAAGAGATTGATGGTGTTCCAAAGGGAGCCACTTCTTCATTTGATTCACCTCCTCATGAAGGCAATAAAGGTGACAGAGAAAGGTATAAATCTAGTTCTAATCATATTTCTTTTGATTATGTTCAGCATGGTAAATTTCCATATAAGTTAGGGAAAAGAATTGCATGTTACTTTTGTGGTTTGGATAACCATCATGTTTCTAGATGTTAGAAGAGGATAACCACATGTAGGAAACTTTTGAAGGAAAAGAAGCAAGAAGCCAAAGGTCCATTGGACAAGGCAAATCATGGTGTCAAGTGGATGCACATGTGTTTCACTTACTGCCATAAACAAGGACATGTTGCTGCAAAACGTTGGAGTTTGAATCCAACAATGCTTTCACAAAAATTGAAGGAGGTGGAAGGAGAAAATGGCAGAAATGGAAAGGAAGTTTCCATGAATGGTGTGTTTCAAGATGATTCACATGTTGATGCTGATGTGTAGACAAAGGTAGCACCTTTGAAATGGATTGGTAAAAAATGGTTAGAATTCTTATCCAATTAATATTGCATGTCTATTGATGCATCTATTTGCATTTCTTTGTTAATGGAATGCAAGTCGCAGGTTATTACCAAGAAGGTGAATGGAAAAGTTGAGTAGGAGACTCACTTTGTTGCTGCAACATTATGTTCATTTTAGCTTCGAAAGTACAGTGTGCTTAAGCGAAAGTTGAAGGATGAAATGAATGCATAAGCATGATATGCATGAACATAGGGATGTTAATGTTTTCCTTGTCTTTGAACATGTATGTGTAATTAAATTGAAGGGTTGATTTCTTTGTTGTAAACATGCATGTAATGTTGACTTGGGAAAAGTTGATTTGGTCTCCAAGATGGAGATAATGATGAAGTGTTTCATCTTTTGAAAAAGAGTCCTAGAGGTCTTTTTCTACATGCTTGACTTAAAGGGTCAATTGTTTTAAAGGCATGTTTTATGGGCTTGTTGTCTAGTCCATCATTTGTATGCAGATGTAAGACATGGAGGTTTTCACAAGATGTGAAAATTTGTTTCTTTTGTTGAAGCAAGACTTTAGGCCACTAGTTGTTGTTAATATTTGTTATTGACAGCTTTTCAAACAGGTACAAATGAAAATATTGTGAAGCAAATGTAACTTCGCATTGGTTTGAGCCACCTTGGATCAATGATCAAGGAAGAGAAGTTCAAACTACCTTTTGTGACCATCTAAGCAGGAGTTATGCATGAAGCCAAGGAGGAAATAGTTCTTCCCAGGAGGACCAACAAATCCAGGAAGGAAAGTGGTCAAAGGCTTTGGTTAAGAGGCACTATGCAAGGCAAGTGTATGGAGGCTGAAAGAAGAGGGTGTTGTTACTCTCATTTACTATTCAAATTAGTATATGAGTCTTTTGGAGACCAAAAGTTCTTTCAGTGGGAAGGCGTGATCCAAAATGGAGATAAAATTCTAAGTCTAAAATGTTCCTCACAGAGGAAAATTAAAGTCAAGGGCTACTCCTGGAAATAGTCCCATTGCATAGATATTTTCATTCTGAATCTGATGCAATTTGAATGGACTAGAAAAGACTTCAGATGATCAAGTTATTGCAAAAGGAAGATTTCCTTTTTCCTTTGAAAAATGAGGCATTTCTTCTAAAAATGGCATAAAAGGCCTTATATGGGAAATCACATCACAAAAGTTTCAAAGGGCGGACTTAAGGCCAAGGCAGAAGGGACCCCCGATCAGCGATCTCCGATATATCACATCAGAGGTAGGCTGCCATGCGATATCGAAACTCGGGTGAGCCAATGAAGCGATTGCGATGATCGGATCGACGATATACATATTGGTTGGCACAGATCCCTGGGCCATTACAAATGCGATATGCCGATTGCGATATGCGATGGGGCCAATAGAAATACGCTGATATCAGCGATCGACAATTGGTAATCGGTGATCCCCGATACAAAAAGGCCAATGCACATTGTGACTGCGAATTGCAATAAAGCGTGGACCCGATGGGAATTATAAGTGTGAATGCATAGAATTTTAAATCCGGTTTATTTAGATTTTCTTTGTATTTCCCGTATATTGAGGTTTTGACCTCCTGCCTAAGCAATTGTGATATGCCGATAAAAGGCAGATCTAATGGGTTTATAGACCTGATTTCATAAGTTTTGAAATCTGGGAATGCGAGATTTCTTTGTATTTCCTGTGTATTGGGTTTTTTTGACCATCTCACTATGCGATTGCGATAAGCGATATTTGGATGGACCTGATAGGTTTTTAGGGGTGATTCAATAATATTTGAAGTCCGATTAAATGCTCCATCAGACATTTTATAGTGTATTTCTGGTATATCTCTGTGTATTGGGAAATATGGTCGTTTTTGGGTTTTTCCTCGAAGAAAGGCCCCCGATTCCTTGTAACTATCCCTGATCATTGTGCCACGTTGCAAGCAGGCATTTTGTAACAATGATGCATTTGTAACACGCAGAGAGCCACATAGCCAGAAGCTAAAGGGTCAGATGCAGAGTCGCAAGGAGCAGGGAAAATGCAGAGGCAAAAGAATGATTGAACAAAGAGGAACAGATGGAAGCCACAACGTCGGAGGATTCCTCACAAAAGCCAAAAAGCCTGAGAGCTTCGGGTTGAGAGGGCCGAGCTGAGAAAGATCAGAGAATTTTGGAGTCACTTGGAGGTGGAGTGAACCAGATAGCTCAATTGACAACAATGAGTTGTTGCTGAAGGTCACTGGAAGTTTGCTGGGAATGCGCGCATAGGCCTATGAGGGAAAAGGCTTGGGTAAACATGCACAAGGTATTGTTGAGCGAATAATGGTTGAGGAAAGGCCTAAGTATTTGGGTCTTGGCTATGGACGGTGTTATGGAGAAAGTTCCAAGGCTGCCATGAAGGCCATTGAAACAGTTTCAAGAAGGAGTTTCATTGCAATTCTTCTACCTCAAGATTGTGAAGATTGTATTCATGGAGAATGAAAAAGCTTGAAACATCATTTGTAGGATGCAGGTATTCATAAGCATACACTTGAACTAGGGAGTTGTGGAAACTCTGAAAGCCTTGAAGAGATTGATGGTGTTCCAAAGGGAGCCACTTCTTCATTTGATTCACCTCCTCATGAAGGCAATAAAGGTGAAAGAGAAAGGTATAAATCTGGTTCTAATCATATTTCTTTTGATTATGTTTAGCATGGTAAATTTCCATATAAGTTTGGGAAAAGAATTGCATGTTCCTTTTGTGGTTTGGATAACCATCATGTTTCTAATGTTAGAAGAGGATAGCCACATGTAGGAAACTTTTGAAGGAAAAGAAGCAAGAAGCCAAAGGTCCATTGGACAAGGCAAATCATGGTGTCAAGTGGATGCACATGTGTTGCACTTACTACCATAAGCAAGGACATGTTGCTGCAAAATGTTGGACTCTGAATCCAACAATGCTTCCACAAAACTTGAAGAAGGTGGAAGGAGAAAATGGCAGAAATGGAAAGGAAGTTTCCATGAATGGTGTGTTTCAAGATGATTCACATGTTGATGCTGATGTGTAGACAAAGGTAGCACCTTTGAAATGGATTGGTAAGAAATGGTTAGAATTCTTATCCAATTAAGATTGCATGTCTATTGATGCATCTATTTTCATTTCTTTGTTAATGGAATGCAAGTCGTAGGTTATTACCAAGAAGGTGAATGGAAAAGTTGAGTATGAGACTCACTTTGTTGCTGCAACATTATGTTCATTTCAGCTTTGAAAGTACAGTGTGCTTAAGCGAAAGTTGAAGGATGAAATGAATGCATGAGCATGATATGCATGAACATAGGGATGTTAATGTTTTCCTTGTCTTTGAACATGTATGTGCAATTAACTTGAAGGGTTGATTGCTTTGTTGTAAACATGCATGTAATGTTGACTTGGGAAAAGTTGATTTGGTCTCCAAGATGGAGATAATGATGAAGTGTTTCATCTTTTGAAAAAGAGTCCTAGAGGTCATTTTCTACATGCTTGACTTAAAGGGTCAATTGTTTTAAAGACATGTTTTATGGGTTTGTTATCTAGTCCATCATTTGTATGCAGATGTAAGACATGGAGGTGTTCACAAGATGTGAAAATTTGTTTCTTTTGTTGAAGCAGGACTTTAGGCCATCTAGTTGTTGTTAACAGTTGTTATTGACAGCTTTTCAAACAGGTACAAATGAAAATATTGTGAAGCAAATGTAACTTCACATTGGTTTGAGCCACCTTGGATCAATGATCAAGGAAGAGAAGTTCAAACTATCTTCTGTGACCATCTCAGTAGGAGTTCTACATGAAGTCAAGGAGGAAAACAGTTCTTCCCAGGAGGACCAACAAATCCAGGAAGGAAAGTGGTCAAAGGCTTTGGTTAAGAGGCACTATGCAAGGTAAGTGTATGGAGGCTGAAAGAGGAGGGTTCTGTTACTCTCATTTACTATTCAGATCAGTATATCAGTCTTTTGGAGACCAAAAGCTCTTTTAGTGGGAAGGCATGATCCAAAATGGAGATAAAATTCTAAGTCTAAAATGTTCCTCACAGAGGAAAATGAAAGTCAAGGGCTGCTCCTGGAAATAGTCCCATTCCATAGATCTTTTCATTCTGAATCTGATGCAATTTGAATGGACTAAAACAAAATTCGGATGATCAAGTTATCGCAAAAGGAATATTTCCTTTGTCCTTTGAAAAATGAGGCATTTCTTCTAAAAATGGCATAAAAGGCCTTATATGGGAAATCACATCGCAAAAGGTTCAAAGGGCGGACTTAAGGCCAAGGTGGAAGGGACCCTCGATCAACAATCTTCAATATATTGCATTGAAGATAGGCTGCCATGCGATATCGGAACTCAGGCGAGCCGATGAGCGATTGCAACGATTGGATCGACAATATACATATTGGTCGGCACAGACCCCCTGGCCATTACAAATGCAATATGCTGATTGCGATATGCAATGGGGCCGATAGAAATACGTCGATATCGGAGATCGGCAATCGACGATCGGTGATCCTCGATACAAAAGGGCCAATGCACATTACGACTACGACTTGTGATAAAGCACAGACCCAATGGGAATTATAAGCGTGAATGCATAGACTTTGAAATCCGGTTTATACAGGTTTTCTTTGTATTTCCCGTATATTGAGGTTTTGACTTCCCACCTAAGCAATTGCGATATGCCTATAGAAGGCATACCTAATGGGTTTATAGACCCAATTTCATAAGTTTTGAAATCTGGGAATGTGAGATTTCTTTGTATTTCCTGTGTATTGGGTTTTTTTGACCATTTCGCTATGAAATTGTGATAAGCGATATTTGGATGGACCTGATAGGTTTTTAGGGGCGATTCAATAATATTTGAAGTCCGATTAAATGCTCCATGAGGTGTTTTCTGGTGTATTTTCGGTATATCTCTATGTATTGGGAAATATGGCCGTTTTCGGGTTTTTGCCTGAAGAAAGGACCCCAATTCCTTGTAACTATCCCTGATCATTGTGCCACACTGCGAGTAGGCATTTTGTAACAATGATGTGTTTGTAACGCGTAATGAGCCACAGAGCCAGAAGCCAAAGGGTCAGACACAGAGCTACAAGGAGCAGGGAAAATGCAGAGGCAAAAGAATGATTGCAGAGAGAGGAACAGATGGAAGCCACAACGTCAGAGGATTCCTCACGAAAGCCAGAAAGCCTGAGAGCTTCGGGGTGAGAGGGTCGAGCTAAGAAAGAGCAGAGAATTTTGGAGTCACTTGGAGGTTGAGTGAACCAGAGAGCTCAATTGACAACAGTGAGCTATTCTTGAAGGTCGCTGGAAGGTTGCTGAGAATGCGTGCAGAGGCCAAGAGATAACATAGAGAGCCGAATTCTGAGAGGCGCAGGCAGAGTAATGCTCAAGGCAACTCAGAGAAGCCCAAAGATGTTTGCATGTTGAGGAATCCATTGGGAAAGCTCAGTATATGCCAAGAGGTAGTTTACAGAGTTAGTGACTCAGAAGCTTGGAATCACTTGGAGGTCAAGCGAAACTAGAAGCTCATAAGAGCCAAGAGCCAGAGTGAGAGTGACAGCGAGAGCCAGAGCTGAGAGAACAACAAAGAGATTAGATGATCCAGCTGTTGCTAGTGTTCAGAGTGTGCTGAAGATAGAAGAAGGCATTCTAGAGACAGTGAAAGAATTTTGAGGGAGTTGGTGCAAGTTAGAGAAATATCACATAGAGCACTGATTGAAGGAGTCTAGTCCAAAGAAGCCTAGATCTTTCTGCAAAGTATGGACAACGAGAGGGATAAGATAGTATTCTAAGCCCATTGTTTCTATGTAAACCAATGGAGTTGAGCGTGGAGCTTTTAAAAGATTTCAACCATAATCCCAAAGAGCTTAGTTGAGTTGACTAGAGCTCAAGGAGACGTAGCCCAAGATATCAGGGTGAACTCCATATTAATATTGTTGTTATGTGTGTTTGTTATTTGCTGCATTATTTACTATCACATGTATTTAAATATCAACATAAGCAACATAACTTAAAGCACTTAACAGTTAAATACAAACATAAGCATACACCTATTTTCAAGCACTTTTTAATTCCACAATTGGTTAATCATAAGATCTTGGGAATATTTAAGCTTTGGAAGTGGGAGAGGTTCTTGTAAGCTGACAAGGAGCCTTTAGTGCCACATTTTCAGATCACAATTGCATCAAAGGGAGTCATACTATGAAGAGGAAGGTGTTTGCTACACATACAATGCCAACCCCTCTTAAGTTTGTACCAACCCCGAGTTGATAATTTAAGTTGGTAGCCTTGGGAGTTGCAACATTCTTGTTGCAATACCATTGCTCACAACCTTTCCTACAACATAACACTCTTCATGGATGAGGTACTGTGTGACGTTTCTCCTCTTGAAGTTTGTGACGTATTATTAGGGCAACCATACTTGTGGAAGTATCATGGAAAATAAAATATTTTAATCAAAATTGAACGCTAGGTTAGAGTATCGGTCAACATATTATCTAAAAAAAATAGTTATGGTAATTAATTGTTAAATAAAATAAAATAAATATAGATAAATAATAAATGTAACAATAAAAATAAAATAAAATAAAATAAAATAACGTGGTCAATGGAAAATAATAATAATAATATAAAATACAAAATATAAAAATAAATAAAAAGCAATTAGTTTTGGTGACTAACTATTTAAAAAAATGAATAAATAAAAATAAATTGGTCAACATATTATTTAAAAAAATAAATAAAATAAATTAGTTAGTTATGACAACTAACTGTTATGGTAAATAGTTTGAAGTACTTTGTTATTAATGAATTGAAGTTCTATTTTCGTTATAGCTCTATGTTTCTGTTTATACATGTATTTCATTTTGTTACTTCATAAATTTGGATCATAATTCAATGCTCACAAAGCAAGATGGCCATGCATAACGAAATAAATTTATAGACAAAAACAACTAGATTAGAAGGACCATTGAAACCACATAACAAACCAAATGCCAATTAGGAAAAATGACCAAAATTCCAATGCAAAATGAATTTACAAATGCATAGATGTACATTTGAGTGTGGGTGTAAATGGGCATGAACTATAGGTCTTAAACACTAAATAAATGAGTTGAATAATAGGAAAAAAAACTTGCTAACAACCATGCAATAAATGCCAAGTAGTGTAGATGACCAATAACTAGAGCTCAAAAACAGAGGAATGTGGGTATGAATAATTCCAAATGTGCCACACCAACTATATTAAACACATTGAATGTAGACACCTCCCAAATTAATCACAATGAATGAGGGCATGAACATACCATAGCTCCTATATTGAATACCCCATAGCTCATAGAGTAATCACAATGAAATTGGGTGCAACACAAAAGCAAACTTATCACGAGTTTTAAGATTATGAGAAATGAGGTAGGTTGTCACAATTTTTTCACTAAAAATATAATGTTAAGTTTCGATAACCCATTTATTATTACCCTATATCGACAATTTATTACATCAACACCAAAACAACGCTGCCTTATAGGTTCAAAAAAGGAGGAAAATTACATAATAAGAAGCAAATTTATATAATTAGGCTAAAATAAAATCCTATGCTCAAACCAATGTGGCCATTGCAGTGAAAAGACTAGTTTGAAATATGCAAAGATTTCAATACCAAAAGATTAATTAATCTTGAATTTATAAGTGAAAATGCTTATTTGAAATACACAAAGATTTCAATACCAAAGTATTGATTAAGCTTGAATTTATGAGCTAGTACGAGGGGGATGTGTGATTCTTTGCTCAAGATGGAGTTGACACATGTCATTCCTAAAATAAAAATAAAATATTTATCTGAATAGAAAACAATGTTGGTTATAAGAAAATACAACAAAAATGAATATGCATGTTTAGTTAGTTTAATTAAAAGAATTAGAAAATGTTAAAAAATGTAGCAAAAAATTCTCAATTTGATTTTTCCTTGATTAAATTGAGAAAATTTGAATTTTCACATCATTAGACAACTTGGATGCAATTAAATTGTGTGACATGACTTGTGTCACTCAATTTACTCAATAAATGCGAGATGGAGGAGTTAGAGTTCAGATAAGCCTATGGGATTGCTAATTTATAGCAATCAAGATTAATTTTTTCAAGTTGTTTTCATTAAGCTAGTTTCAACTGTTGGAGGAACTAGTGGAAGGTCAGTTGTGTAGTGAGACTTTAGTCAAAATCAATGATCATCCAGTTAAGTGATCAATAAACCCAAAATATAATGTGCATGCAGAGCATTCAAGTTCCCCAGCTGTGGTGGAGATTCTAAGGTAATGTAACATCAATTGTAGACTAGTCTTGAGTGTACATGTGTTGTTTGTTGTTAGATGATTGAACTTGAGAATTGCACAATCCATTTTGGAGAAATTCCTAAACAATAGGGACTTAATTTCTCAAGGAATTGCACAAGGAAATAGGGGCTCAAGCAAAGGCATACATTGACTAAGTTTGAGTCAAAGCTTCTTAGTGAGCAGAGAGATAGGTTATTCACTTGCAAGTTGTGCTCAACTCAACAAACAAATTGTAATACATCTATATTCATCATATTAATGCAAGCATGTAACGGGTTTTTTAGCAGATTGCTTTCCTTTGGAAAAATATTGTGTGCATGTGTGATATTTCTCATTGCATGTTTGTGATTGATGTTCTAAATTGTGAATTGAATTCTGCAGAGCAGTAGAGTAGGTTTGTGTCTTGTGATTTTGATTAAGATTTCATGAGCAGTTGCAGATATACACTCTAATTTCTACATAAAATATCAATAATCCCGACTTGACCACAATCCAATATGGTAAAAATATTTCACTCATTGGCGGGACATAATATAATTTTATATCAACTTAAAAGAATATAATGTAATTGGAAACAAAAAATAGTAAGTATGGCCTTACACTTTTCAAAAATATTTCAACATAGAATTTAAAATAAACTATTTGAAGATCTATGTTAACTTATTTGATGTTCATATATATATATATATATAATGTTAAAAGATAATAATTTAATATTAAATATGGCAAAATATTCAATATCCATAAAAAGAAAATAATTAAAAATTAAAATAAAAAATAAAAAATATTAGATATCTACTCATAAGAATAATAAAAAAGTAATTCATTTCATTCCTTAATATAAAATTTATATATAACATTTAAAAACATTCATAATAAAAAACAAAAAATTCAACCTAAGTTATCAATATGATATATAATATATAAAAATATATTTATATATAACATATAAAAATATTCATAATAAAAGTATAAGTGATTTTTAATTGTATTAAAAGTATATTTTCGCTTCTTGAAACTTACTTTTAGAAATACTATTATGATAATAATTTTAAAACTTCTTATTATAAATACGTCAGTTTTCGCACCTTCATAAAACGTCACGGTATTGACTTGTTTTTAAAAGGACAATCCAAGGTAGGCCATATTGGACAAAGGTGGAGAAAGTGGAAAACCACATTCGTAAAAATAAAAAATTGAAATTTTCAACTTTATATTATAATATATTTTTTTTTTGTTTTTAGGAAATGCAAGGTCGTAAATAATAAAAATGGAAAATTTCAAATATAGGATTATTATTATTTTTATATTTTATAAATAATATTATACGGAAATTAAAATGAATGAATGACATTTTTATATTTTATAATAGATATTATATAAGAATTACAAACAAATTAATGAAAATGTTGAAATGGATTACTCATAAATATTTGGAATAAATAAAATAAATATAAAGGGGATTATAGATTTTCTATTATATAAAATTTATTTATATGAAATTTATTTATTATTATTATTTTATTGAAGATTTTCATTGTCAAAAATTTGATGTTGATAATTTTTTTTGGTAAATTGTGTGTTTTTTTTATGGGATGGGCTAGAGTGAGCTCACAAAAATGGGTAATAGTTTCCTCCAAGTGGTGGTGCAGGTGTATGCTGCCTTTGTGGGCCCGTTCTTAATAGTAAGTCACATTGCCATGGATGTGAGCATGTTGATGAGGCATGGAGGAGAGGCTTGAAGGGATAATAAGGCATATGGTTAAGGGGGAGACTAGAGTTTTAGAAAGATGGAGGGACGTAACAAATATACGGGGATGAGAGATAGAGTGACAAGAAACATAGTATGTGATGCTACGAGTAGTATCCAAGATAAGCCAACCAAAATGGAGTAGGACAAAACTATCAAAACCAACTAGAGAAAAGGTCCAAAGGTTAAGGTCATAAGCAAAAATTGGGATAGATGAGCATATAGAGAGTATGTATGGTCAAAATGAACCAAAGAAAGAAACATAAAATGGATGGAAGAAAACCAAAGAATGAGTGAGGGAGCGAGGAGCTAGAAAGCATTGTCGGGCCAGGAGGAGATCATAGAGCTACATCAAAAACCTTACACCAATAAGAATGAGTGTTTAAACTTTAATTGAATGGGAGCCTAGGTGCAAGAGTTGTTGGACCATCGTTTGAATTATAAGTGGAAAGAAATTGTATAACAAGCTTAAAGTTGCAAGAATTTAGAAAATTACAATATACACTACAATTCCATGCAACAAAAGAAAGAACAAACCCATTGAAATGGAAGTTTCCCAATGGGTGATGCCAATTATTTCCAAGCTAGAGCACACAAGAGTAGATCAATAGGGAAAGATAATTCGAGCTACCATAGACCTCCTCCAGTGAGATGGGTTGGTTACACTAGTCGAAGATGAGCTTGGTTTGGGTTAGAATACACATATCCATAACATTAATTGACATTGATTGGTACTTTGCATGATAAGGTCTCAATTGACAGTTTTTTTACATGAATTATAATCAATGTCAGAGTGCAGTATGCTAAGAGAATTAATGCTTTGAATGATGGTTGGAATGCAACTTTGAATTTACACAATATTATTTACCATAAGGGCCATGTTGCCACATCCCCCGGTACTTTGGCTAGGTGGGATGGTGGAATGCTAACCCCTCCTTCTCCACCCTTTGTCTCAAAAAGCACCCCATGTGAGGCTAAAATGTCTCTTTGGATACACTGTCAACTCATCCCCTTGAAGGGGGAGTTTGGTAGGAGGATTTAGGTGGAAGATAGAAAGACAAGGAATTGGGGCAACCATTATTAGCCAATATATTAGAAATTTTATTTTTTGTTCATTTCATGTGGGATGGAATAATAACCAAGATATTGGAAGTTAAAGAGGAGACTTGGTAGAGAAGTACTTTCAGTCACTAACTCTTGAATACTTTGTCTACTGATGTACCATTTTGAATTCTTCAAAGCATGTTCACTATTAGCTGGGAGTCTCCTTTGAGAAAGAGCTTGGTAGAGCCTTGAGATTGTGTAATTTATAGACCTGATATGAGAGCCATGACTTTAGTGGCATTTTTTCTTATTATGTCGAGCATTACTGTGTATATGTAGAGAGGCATACCATCATGGTTGCAATGATACCACATAATCATTAGACCTGAGTTTCCTTTAGATGCCCCATCAAAGTTCAATTTAAGGAAAGAGGATGGAAGGGAGGTGATAGGGATTCAACTGTGGATAAGCCTAGCTTTTCTTCCATGATCCTGTCAGTATTGGGTGTACGAAGAGAGCGAAATAATAGTTTATTTGATGTTGCAAAGTATGAAGTTCCAAAGGGAATCCAAGGAAACAAAAGAGCTTTTGAAAATTCTTTTGTTGCACTCTTTCCATATTTCCCAAAGGAGGAATTTAGGAGATGACATCTAGATGCGTTTGAGTATAGATTTAGAGAAGTAATTATTTTTCAACTTGAAATAATTTTGAGGAATTAGAGGTATCCTTGTCAGAATGAGTGAGGCATTCATTCATCCCGGTCCATAAACATGAAGATAAAGTATAATAGATTTTCTAGGTTTTCCAAATGAAGAAGATAAAGTGGACATATTGATGGCCCTTGAAAATTGCACTTTTGAATGTTGTCCCATGTTAGAGTTTTATTATGCATCTAGAGCCACAAAAATAAATAATCTTTGGCCAAGTGTTCTATTTCCAAAATTTGAACCAAACCTCATCTGTCTGTAACTTGAAATTGGCTTCTAGGTGATAAGATTCATGTATAGAAAAGTTTCCTTTTGATGCGTATAACCAAAATAAAGTTTATCAAGTTGGGGCGAATAGGGGATGAACCCTTTTTAAATATTTATCTAGAAGCTTAGCAATGATTTGATCTTCGATTTAAGGTTCCATTCCTCTGATGGTAGCCATTGACGACATCAGGTGCTAGTGTTAGTGTCTGTCCAATAATCAACAAGTTTTGTTAAGCCCTTAGTTGTCCTCTTCATTCTCACCATATCTAGTTGTTATTGATCAGAAAGCTTAGGAAACTATTGCCATGAGTCTTCCTATAACAAGGCAATGTGGTCATATTTAACTTCCTAGAAGCAATGTTGTTAGATCATATGCATATTTTTTTTGGGAAGAGAAAAATGGAATAACCAAGGACTGTGTTGTGCATTCAAATGAGGTGTTGTGGAGGTGTACAAGGAGCATATGTGTGGTTCCAAATTCTTTTCCATAGATCTGGGCCTCCTTGGATCCATCTCCACCAAAAATTTTCTCCAAGGATTGTCTCCATGATTAAGGGTTTGTGTGGCCCAAGTCCTCCTTTTAGGTTTGACTTGCAAAGTTTGACGCATGCTTCCAAGGAACATTTCTATTCCATATGAGAGACACCTTAGAGGAAGGTAAGCTAGATATAATGTAGTTCCTATAGAATCAAATATGGATCCATCAATGCTAAGCATAAAAAATGGGCAAGGCTTGAATCACTGCCTTTAGTATTACTGATCTTCTAGCAACATTTAGGGTGCGATAAACCCAATCTCCTAGTTTTTTGTTGAATTTGGACAATATGTTATGAAACCAGCTCACAAAAAGAAAGAAAAGATAGTTGAATGCCTTAGAATTCAGCCTCTTCGAGGGGGCAACCTCCTTTACATTACACAAATGAATAAATTCTTGGATGATACAAATGAAAATACCTTCCTTTCTATATATAGGAGTCTAAGGGGTCATAATATAATTAGAGCCGACATAACAATAATAATGTAAGGGCATAATAATAACAATAGTGGGCTGCTATGGGGCACAATAGTAACAATATGGGCACTACATGGGTACATCAATATAATAAGGGGGTTGTACTAATAACAATAAGGGGTTACACTAGCAATTTAGGGGCCTAACACAATAATTCCTCCCATAGGCTCTGAGGGAGCTAAAAACTAATGGGGAACCCAAGTATTTTGAGGGAATTTTATGTTTTTGGAAGCCAAAAATTTTGGAAATATGTCTCTAGACTATAAGGGGGGTGTTGATGAAAAACTTGGGATTTGGTTTTGTTGATTTCCATAACTAAGGAAAGAGAGAACTATATTCTTATAAATTCTCATGCTTTATGAAAAATTGGGGTACCGATGCCCATAGTTTCATAAATGAATTATTGGTAGGTTAATGGAATATCATCCCCAAATAAGGGAAAACCCTTAATAATATTCTATAAAGTAGTTGTTTTGAGGGATTTCCCTAACCCTTCCACTATTAGAAAAAAGAGGAAAGGTGAAAGCATATTGCCTTATTGAATACCATAGAAGGATTTGAAAGGTGTAGTGGGAGATCCATTAACTAATATGGAAAAGGAAGTTAATGAGAGTAGGTTGTTGGTCCAGTATATACAATCACCTAAAAATCCAAAAATTTTGAGGAAGCTCTGTGGAAACTATAAAGTTAACTTATTAAAATCCTTTGAGAGGTCAAGTTTTAGCAGCATTATAGGTTTCTTTGTGATTTTTAGGGAGTTGGCCTCATGAGATACCATAATACCATTTAAATTTTTTCAACCTTCAAGAAATCTTATTTTCTCTCATGATATGAGAGTTGGGAAAAGAGGATTGAGTCTGCTATCTATGATTTTAGTGATTATTTTGTAGATAAAATTACATAAAGTGATGAGCCTATATCCATTGGGGTCCTCCACTTTTTATTTTTTAAGCACCAAAGTGAGGAAGGTGGCATTGAAGGATTTTATAATGGATCGTGACTGGTAGGATTCCTCTAGTGATTTCCATACATCATGCCCAATTATGTGCCATCACACTAAGAATAATTCTATGGTGAATACTTGTAATCCAAATGCTTTGTTGCTCAACATTGCTTTTATCATTGCTTCCACTTCTTTGAAGGAAATGAATCTGAGCAAGAAGGCATCTTCTGTATATGTGCAAGATATATGTGCTTCCATATATGTGCATATACAGAAGATGGATTTTGTGTATGCACAATTTATGCATATATGCATATACTTGCACAACTTCCATATATATGCACATATATGTGCATATACAGTAGATGACCTCCATATATGTGCAAAAAACATATATGGAAGCCATATTCCATATATATGCGCATATACGAAAGCCATCTTCTATATATATGCACAAATTCCATATATATGTGTATATATGGAAGCCATCTTCTGTATATATGTGCATATATGGAAGAAGCTTCGGTATATGCACAACACACATATATGAAAGTTTCATATACGAAAGATGACTTTGAAATATGTGTCACTATGTGTTTTCCTATGATGCCCATGAGTGTGTGGTGTTGAGTGTGGATACAATAAGAATGAGTTTGTTTTTAATCATATATACTACAAAAAATAAAGAATGGTTATTTTTAATCATGTGAATGCATTTTCGCATATGTGTGAATTTCTTATACACACGCTTCCATATCTATGTTCATATATGGAAGATGGCTTCCATATATGCGCAAATTTTGTATATGTGTAACTTTCATATATATGTGCATATAAAGAAGATGGATTCTGTATATGCGCAACTTCCATATATATGTGCATATACACAAGATGGTTTCCGTATATATGTGCATATATGGAAGATGTATTTCGTATATGTTTTCATATATGAAATATGACTTCCATATAGGTGAAACACACATATATTGAATCCATCTTCCGTATATATTTGCATATATGGAAGCCAACTTCCATAGGTATATGCATATATAGAAGATGGATTTCATATATATGTGCATACAGAAGATGTATTTTTTATATGTGCAACATATATATGGAATCCCTCTTCTTTATATACACAACATGTGTTTTTGTATATGTACA
The DNA here is from genome assembly GCA_000404065.3 of Pinus taeda. Lineage (NCBI taxonomy): Eukaryota > Viridiplantae > Streptophyta > Pinopsida > Pinales > Pinaceae > Pinus > Pinus taeda. The sequence continues at coordinate 158,343 of APFE031447370.1, read as the reverse complement.
ATTTCTGTGTATATTCACATATATGCACATATATGTGCACATACGGAAGTTGTGAATAAATGCACAAATTCCATATATGTGCATATACAGAAGATGGATTTTGTATATGCAAAACTTCCCCATACGCACATAGATATGGAAGCGTGCATATAAGGAAGTCACACATATGGAGAAATGCATTTACATGATTAAAATTAACCTTTTTTTCTTTGTTTTATATATGATTAAAAACAAAATAATTCTTATTTTTTCATTTGCATCCACACTCAAACACCATGTAGAGTCTCCAAAATGTATTCAAAATATCATCCACTTTCACCTTTATCGCCACCATTTCAATCACATGTCGCAACTCCATAGCCATATAATCTTTCATTAGCCTCCATTTTCATGATTACATGGGGTTACCTTTGTGTTTTCCAAAAGTTAATGATTTATAGTATTATAAATGAACTAAATGGTTAAAACTTAGAAAAATGACATATACTTGCTAATACTTAAAAGCGGCTTGAGTTTCATGACATGTGTATGTCATTTGGAAGCTTCCAAGGCACCCTTATGTGGCCTCCAATGCTCAAAGTTGAATTCCCTTCAAGATATGGAACAAGATTTGGATAAAAGTCAAAGAGGATATGTGTCTCATCATTACCTATTTGAGTTTTAACTCTATGATATTTTCTAGGGATCTAGGGAGAGAATAATGGACCTCCATTAATGAGATAGCTTCTTATGTTTTTGTATAAATAGGACAACCTTCTCCTTTCAAAGGCATGTGTAAAGTTGGGGAAATGATCATGTTTTGAATATAGAATTTGGATTTGGCACCATGCTCACGAGTGATGTTTATTTTGATTTGGTTATGCTTGCATTTGGAGCCTCTCAAATTTCCATCTCTCATGCTTTTGGATTGGCCACCTACAATGTGTGAGATTTTTTTTTTTTTTATAGATTTATTGCTTTCATAGATTAAGATTTATTTGTTTCATATCTTTTCCTGTGTGAGAGCTTAAGAGTGATTGTTTTTATTTTCTTTCCACCTAGAGGTTAAGAGAGATTGTTTTTATTTTCTTTCCTATCTAGAAGTTAAGAGCAATTGTTTTTATTTTCTTTCATATCTTTTCCTATGTGAGAGGTTAAGAGTGTTTTTTTTATTTTCTTTCTACCTAGAGGTTAAGAGTGATTTTTTTTTTTTTGTTGTCCTATCTAGAAGTTAAGAGCAATTGTTTTTATTTTCTCTCATATCTTTTCCTGTGTGAGAGGTTAAGAATGATTGTTTTTTCTTTCATCTCAAGTCATGTGGTTTTGATTATTCATTTCATAGGATCCTGATTTGACAATGCACACATGATCCCTTAGATTAGATTTCATTTCATGTAATTTCAATTCTGCGCATTGTAATATAATTTCTTTTGAGTTGATTGTTGGATTATGATAGGTGAATTTGGTATGTCGTTATTTTGTTTCCTAGTTAGATTGATCTAAATTGGAAGTTAATTTCTAGCATATATAGTGCATGCACGCTTCGCAAGTTTTACAAAACCCCTAGGTTGACTATTAAATGATAGGTAATTAATTTACCTCAACATTTTGGTATTGTTGCTGGGGAAGTGTGCATATGAACTAGCTTTCAGTCTAGAGTTCATTTTTTTAGTTTTTTTTTCTAGATGCACGATT
>APFE031447370.1:119497-142556 GCA_000404065.3 Pinus taeda | reverse complement strand
TTTGATGATATACTAATCTACAGCAAGTCTTGGAAGGATCATTTTGAACATGTTGACAGGGTGCTACAACTATTGGATGAGAAACAATTATATGCAAAAAGATCCAAATGTTTCTTTGGAGTGCAAGAGGTGGAATATCTGGGTCATATTGTATCTCATGAAGGAGTTAAGGTAGACCCAAGAAAAATTAAAGCCATTAAGGAATGGGAAATCCCCACATCTATAAAGCATTTGTGAGGATTTATCGGGTTGACAAGGTATTATCACAAGTTTCTTAAGAATTATGGGAAAATAGTAGCACCTCTGACAACATTGTTGAAGAAAGATGCATTTTCATGGACTCCAGAAGCAACAAAGGCCTTCAAATATCTTAAAGAGGCAATGTGCCAAGCACTAACCTTAGCTACACTAGACTTCACAAAAACCTTTATTATGGAATGTGATGCTTCCTAAATGGAATTGGTGTTTTTTTAATGCAAGATGAAGGACCCATTGCTTTTGAAAGTCGTCCAATCAAGGGAAAGTTTTTAGACAAAGCTATTTATGAGAAGGAAATGTTGGCAATACTCCATGCACTTAAGAAATGGCGACCCTACCTAATGGGGAGACACTTCAAGGTAAAAACGGATCATGATAGCCTTAAATACTTTTTAGAACAAAGATTATCTTCTGAAGAGCAACCAAAGTGGGTCACAAAGATGTTGGGTTATGACTTTGAAATCATCTACAAAAAAGGGAAGCAAAATGTTGTGGCAGTTGCACTCTCAAGAAAGGATGAGGATGTGGAAGCATTTTTGTGCGCTATTTTTATTATCCACCAGATTGGATAAATGAAGCAAGGGAGGAATGGAAGAATGACGGAGAAGTGTGGGCACTTATTCGAAAGTTACAACAAGATTCCAGTACATCTGATACATTTAGCTGGCAAAATGATTCGTTATGGTACAAAGATCGCTTATACCTTTGTAAGAATTCCTAACTCAAACAAAAGATTCTTCTGGAATTGCACACTTCTCTCTTGGGAGGGCACTCAGGATTTTAAGAACTTACCACAGGGTTAAGAAGGAATATTTTTGGGATGGCCTTAAATCGGATATTCAAAAGTTTGTGGAAGAATGTTTGGTATGCCAACAAAATAAAGCTGAAATAATTAAGACACCAGGTCTATTACAACCTTTATCCATTCCAAGCCAACGTTGGGAGGAGGTTTCAATGGATTTTATCACAGGTTTACCCAAGTCTGAGGGAAAGAGTGTCATCATGGTGGTAGTTGACAGACTTACCAAGTGCACACTTTTGTGCATTATCACATCCATTTAAATCCAGTACAGTTTCTACGGCATTTATGGAAACAATTCAAAAGCTACATGGAAATCCAAAGATATTGTAAGTGACAGAGATCCCATTTTCACTGGAAATTTTTGGAGAGAATTATTTTCTTGCCTTGGTACTCAATTTGCTCATAGCTCATCTTATCATCCTCAATCTGATGGGCAAACTGAGATAGTAAACAAATGTTTGGAAGGATATCTTTGTTGCTTTGTATCTAATAAACAGACACAATGGGTCAAATGGTTGCCTCTGGCTGAATGGTGGTATAACACTCCTTCCATACAACAACAAAAATGACCCCATTTATGGCACGTTATGGGTATTATCCACCATCCATCACATCATATTTAAGAGAAAATTCTAAGGTTCAAGCAGTGGAACATCACATCGAACATCAACAACAAGTCCTCCAACTCTTAAAGGATAAGCTCATGTTGGCACAGAATAGAATGAAACAATAGGCATATCAACAATGCAGTGAAAGAAGTTTGATGTAGGTGATTGGGTATTCTTAAGGCTACAACCATATAAGCAAATGTCCCTCAAGCAAGCAGAAGGATAATAAATTTTCACCAAAGTGTTATGGTACATACAAGGTGTTGCAAAAGATTGGTACTATGGCATACAAATTGGAGCTTCTTGCAGCGTCTCGATTGCACCCAGTTTTCCATGTTTCATGTTTAAAGAAGGTTATAGGTGACAAGCTCCCATTTCAAACAATATTGCTAGAACTTGACGAGGAAGGAAAAATTATATTAGAACTGGAAGCAGTCATAGAAACAAGAACTCGACAGCTATGAAATCGATCAATTTCGGAGTATCTTATCAAGTGGAAGAACTTATCTTCTGAAGGTTCCACATGGGAGGATGAGAATGTTATACAGAAGTATCCAGAACTACTCAAGCGTTGAGGACAACACTTTTTTTGAAGGAGAGGGGCATGTTAGGTCCCTATAATACTAGTGATGCCCCCATTAATATTGTAGTTGTATCCCTTATTAATATTGTTGTGCCCCTATTGTCCCCATACTGTTATGACTATGCCCCATAGAATCCCTCTATTGTTATTTTTGTGCCTTTATATTATTATTGTTAGGTCAACTTGGTTATATTGTGACCCCTTAGAGTCCTATATATAAAAAGGATGTTTTGTCATTTGAATCATCCAAGAATTGTTCTTTTGTGTAATGTAAAGGAGCTTGCCCCATCGAAGAGGCTAAATTCTAAGGCGTTCAACTATCTTTTCTATCTTTTTGTGAGCTGGTTTCATAATAAGGAGGAAGAATCAGACTCTACAACAGAGGAGGAATTAGGAGATGAAGAGCCACAAACTCCAGGTGTGAGAAGATTAGTTCGAGAAAGAAGGAAACCATAAAGGTATAGTCTGTCTGCTTTCTGTTTAAATTTTGCTTTGTCTATTACTGATGATGATCCCATAACTGTAAAGGAAGCAATAGATTCAGAGGATGGAAAACTCTGGAAAGAGGCCATGGTTGATGAAATGGCATCTTTGCACAAAAATGAGGCTTGGGATCTGGTGGAGTTGTTGGTTGGAAGGAAACCCATTGGAAACAAATGGGTTTTCAAGAAGAAGACAAATTCAGAAGGAAAGGTGGAGAAATACAAAGCTTGATTGGTAGCAAAAGGTTATTCCCAGATGTCAGGAATTGATTTTGGTGATATTTTTTCTCTTGTTACCAAGGTAACCTCTATTAGGTTACCTTTTTCTGTTGTTGCTGCTTTTGATTTTGAGGTAGAACAAATGGATGTGAAGACAACATTTATTCATGGGGATTTGGAAGAGGAGATCTACATGAAGCAACCTGAAGGCTTTGCAGTGAAGGGTAAGAAAGAACTAGTATGAAAGTTAAAGAAGTCTCTATATGGGTTCAAAAAATCACCAAGGATGTGGTATCAGAAATTTGATACATTTATACGGGGACTTGGCTTCACCAGAAGCAAAGCAGATTACTGTGTGTATTTTAAATTGATTAGTGACAGTGTTATTTATTTGGTCTTGTATGTGGATGATATGTTGCTGGTTGGAAATGACAAATAAATTATCCAGGATTTGAAGACCCAATTGTCCTCCAACTTAGACATGAAAGATCTTGGTGCTGCAAACTATATTTTGGGCATGGAAATTAAAAGAAATCGGGCAAAGAGGAAGCTCTGGTTAAACCAGAGGAAGTATGTCGAGACAATACTGCAGAGGCTTAATATGAAGGATAGTAAATCAGTGAAGGTTCCTATTCCTGTAGTTATAAAGCTATCTGCTGAACAGTGTCCCAAGACACAAGAAGAGGAAGAGGATATGTTCTGTGTTCCATATGCAAGTGCAGTCGGTAGCTTGATGTATGCAATGGTATGTACTAGACCAAACATTGCACATGCAGTGGAAGTATTGAGAAGGTTTATGTCAAAACCAGAGAAGGAGCATTGGACAACAGTGAAGCATGTTTTTAGGTATTTGCATGGCACTAGTGATTATGGTTTGTGCTACCAAGGAAGACCAGGATTGGACAAAGTCTTGGATATTCATGGCTTTGTTGATGCAGACTGGGCTAGAGATTTGGATCAAAGAAGATCTACAAGTGGGTATGTGTTTAACTTATTTGGAGGCGCAGTTAGTTGGATGAGTAAGAAACAATCTGTAGTGGCACTGTCAACTATAGTGGCAGAACACATGGCAGCCACTCATGCAAGCAAGGAAGTAGTTTGGTTGCAGATATTGTGTTCAAGTATGGGGTTAGTACAAGGAGCTATAAGGATAGACTGTGACAGCCAAAGTGCAATTTTCTTGACAAAGAACCCTGCTTATCATTCAAAGACAAAGCACATTGATGTTCAGTATCACTTTGTGAGGGATATGATAGAAGACAAAAGGGTGTTGCCGGTAAAGGTGGACATTTTGAAGAATACTGCAGATGCATTGACAAAAGTTGTGAGCTCTGAGAAGTTCTCTTGGTGTAGAGAAACAATAGGAGTTTCAAGGTTGGAGAAATGAGTAAGCTCTCCTATGGCCCCCTGTGGAAAGAAAACAACAAGTGGGAGAATGTTGGGTTGTGTTATATCCTTTCCACAACTAACCTAGACAGTGAATTGGGGGTTTAAGGGGGGCAGGTAGCCGCTCTCTATGGGGTCCGGGGCAGTGCCCATGGAAATTTTTTTTTGGACCATATATTAGGTTGGGCGGACCTACCTATGGTTTTCGGTCCATGGTTTTGGACGCGATGGTTTTCGGTCGATGGTATTGGATGCTTCGACATGTATAAATATGTATTGTAACATTGAAAGGAATATAATGAAAAATCAAGCTGGTAGTCTTGGTTTTGGGATCCAGGGGAAAATCTTTGTGTATATGTGTTTTATGTGTTATGCTTTGACATTATCTATTTTCCGTGTTTAAGAATTCGTATGCAGGAAATTTCTGTACGGGGTTAAAACCTACACCATGTTTATTTTTAGGTTCCAGGGAAATCAGGGAATTGAAGGAAGCCAATTATGCATGATTGGTTTTCTACAACCAATTTCAAGAAACATGAATCAATTAAATCCACTTCTATCATCCATAAATTCCATCATTTTTCCTCTCCAAACTCATAATGTATTCAAGAATTTTCGCTAAGCATCATCATCACCATTTTCCTTGCAAAGAGTTGAATGTTTCCTTCACATTTTCCATTTACAATTTCCATTCACATTTTCCATTTATAGAGACATTCAGCTTGCTTACATGCTAGTTTGTCCTTTTGCTTTCTGTTTGCTTGTTTACTCTCTTTTCATTTTCCTTTCCTTTAAATAAACTTAATCCACTGTAAAATTTTTCATTCATATTCCTTCTAAAATCATCATTTCATACTCACGTTAGATGATGGAGCCTTCTAACTAGTATTGGCCTATCGACATCAACACATTATCTAGGTTCAGAGCTAGAGTCCTTATTAGTACCTTGAGGCTTGTATGCATCAATGACAAGTTCCCTCGCCGACAATCATGGGAATACATCAATGTCCCTTGATCGTTGGATCTTTCAAGTGGCTCAACATCAGCTCCTCTATTCACACTTTTCAAGATGTACTTAGGTACCTTGGCACTCGTTGACATTAATGGTGAGTTTTCCTCGCATTGGTTAATAACATTCATCAATGACCAGTAATCCAATGAATTCTCTTCATCCTTGACTACAACACATTTATTCGCATGACTAGAATTTTACCATTGGGTTTTGTAGCAGGTGAAGACTATATCATTTCAATATTTTGCAACATATACAATAGATTTAGCAACAACAATAAAGAATCCACTTTCACCACCTCATCCACCATTTATGCAACCAAGAAGCAAATGAAATTCGACATTCTATTCCATGATCCAACAACAGCTACAACTTTTCTACATATGCACAGTTTGTCCACTTCCTAGGTAAGTAAAGGTATGCTCTTTTCTAGCTTTCAATCATAGAATTCCTTAAATATTGAAGTTATAATTTTTGGAAAAATACTTCACCATATTTCCTTTCTCATTTGAAAAATTAACTGTAAACACCTTTAGTTGGGGGGGGGGGGGGGGGGGGGGGAAGGAACATCGATTTATTATCACATTCATATCACTTCATTCCATTTCACTTCATTTCATCCTAACATACTTGTCCTAATCATCATGATTGCATTATGGTTCAAAAGTTATGTGATTTGCAGATAATGCCTAAATGATGAGCATATCAAATGGCTGATTTAAAGATGCATTCTTAAATATGTTCAATGAATCTTGCTACAACAAAAAGAAACAAGGTATTGATACACAATAACCAATACCAATTAAGATTTGGTTGTCACACAAGAACCAACCAAACATGTTTCAATTCAATGTATGACAAGGAATACATTGCGAAAAGAAATGAAATTGTCAAATGCAAAGTTTAAGGACATATGATATAAGCCAATCTCATTCAAAAGCAAATCATGATTAAGCAATGCAATAGATTGCATGAGGACATGTAATAACGTCAGTTGGGGGTATGTAGAGTCTCCAAAATGTATTCAAAATATCATCCACTTTCACCTTTATTGCCACCATTTCACTCACATGTCGCAACTCCATAGCCATATAATCTTTCATTAGCCTCCATTTTCATGATTACATGTGGTTACCTTTGTGTTTTCCAAAAGTTAATTATCTCTAGTATTATAAGTGAATTAAATGGTTAAAACTTAGAAAAATGACATATACTTTCTAATACTTAAAAGTGTTTTGAGTTTCATGACATGTGTAGGTCATTTGGAAGCTTCCAAGGCACCCTTATGTGGCCTCTAATGTTCAAAATCAAATTCCCTTCAAGATATGGAAGAAGATTTGGATAAAGGTCAAAGAGGATATATGTCTCATCATTACCTATTTGAGTTGTAACTCTATGAGATTTTCTAGGGATCTAGGGGGAGAATAATGGACCTCTGTTAATGAGGTATCTTCTTATGTTTTTGTATAAATAGGAGAGCGTTCTCGTTTCAAAGGCATGTGTAAAGTTGGGGGAATGCTCATGTTTTGAATATAGAATTTGGATTTGGCACCATGCTCATGAGTGATGTTCACTTTGATTTGGTTATTCTTGCATTTGGAGCCTCTCAACTTTCCATCTCTCACGCTTTTGGATTGGCCACCTACAATGTGTGAGATTTATTGTTTTTTTAGATTTATTGCTTTCATAGATTAAGATTTATTTATTTCATATCTTTTCCTATGTGAGAGGTTAAGAGTGATTTTTTTTATTTGATTTCTACCTAAAGGTTAAGAGCGATTGTTTTTATTTGCTTTCCTATCTAGAAGTTAAGAGAAATTGTTTTTATTTTCTTTCATATCTTTTCCTGTGTGAGAGGTTAAGAGTGATTGTTTTTATTTTCTTTCTACCTAGAGGTTAAGAGCGATTTTTTTTATTTTCTTTCCTATCTAGAAGTTAAGAGAAATTCTTTTTATTTTCTTTCATATCTTTTCCTGTGTGAGAGGTTAAGAATGGTTGTTTTTTCTTTCATTTTATGTCATGTTGTTTTGATTATTCATTTGATAGGATCCTGATTTGATAATGCACACATGATCCCTTAGAGTAGATTTCATTTCATGTAATTTCAATTACGCGCATTGTACTATAACCGTACTATAATTTCTTTTGAGTTAGAATAGGTGATTTTGGTTTGTCATTATTTGGTTTCGTAGTTAGATTGATCTAAATTGGAAGTTAATTTTTAGCATATAGAATGCACGCACGCTTTTCAAGTTTTACGAAACCCCTGGGTTGACAATTAAATGATAGGTAATTAATTTTCCTCAACACACCACACACTCACTTATGCATCATAGAGGAACACATAGTCATATATATGAGGAAGTCACCTTCTATATATATTCACTTACATTTTCACATATGTGTAACTTCCATATATGCATGCTTCCATATTTATGTGCATATAAAATTTTTGTGCATATATGGAAGATGGCTTCTCTATATGTGTATCTTTTGTATATGCACATATATATGGAAGTTTACATATATGGGAGTCACACAAATGGGAAAATACAAGTGAACATAGAAAAGGAGTTTATGGAAGCTTGGTAGGGAGATTATTGGAGTTGGGAATGGTTACAATGGATCCAAGAAGGTATTGGGCACGTGGTAGTTTGGACACATGGTTTGGAAACATTACTATACATGGTTTTTGGCTTGTCCATGGAGGGCTAGGAAAACAATGAAGATTCCTTGGGACAAAGAAGTCAGGTAGGATATTCCTAGTTGGTTGGGTGGAAAATTCAGTTGGGTAGTTTAGATGCAACACAAGGGATGACATTTACAAATTTCAACCCAAATTCCACTCAAGGTAGAAGGTACTTTCTAGCTTATTTCCAACTTCATTTTCATAAATTTTATTAACAATTATGCTACCTTGCTATTTAATTCGCTTACTATTTTTTTTTGTTATATATTGTTAAGTTACTTATGTATATGCTACATAGGAAGAATGCACATTTTGCTTTTAAAATAGAGAAATATATATAACAAAAAAAAATATTAGATGCCAAAATTCTAGGAAATCTAACAAACATTCCATTCAACCATTACCTTGTTATAAGAAAGAATTTGCTACAACACCAAGTTTTGGTGTCTTACTATAGGGCATCACACATACATAAAAATATAGAATGACACTATAAAAAATGAGGATTCATCAATCATTACAAAAGAATTGAAAACTTAAGAACAGTATAGGGAGAGATTTCTCGATACATTAGATGAAATCGACAATGCTGATATAGAAGTGGGTGGAAGTGTTTCATATTATAATCGTTCTTGTGTAAGAAAAGATAATTTCTCAATGCTAATTGTAATGTACTTCATGTAAAATCAATTCTTATGGATGGGGATTTTTACAATATCACATATGAACCAATATATGTTGGACCCATGTACAATAAGCCAAAGCTAACATTCAATCCTATGATTGATTTTGAGAAAGGAAAGATTCTACTAGTAAGATTAGGAAATGATGATGAAGGGGAGATGATTTGGATGAAGAAACCCACCTCAAATATTTTATAGGATGATGAGAGTGAGGCTTTTCATGCAAAGGTTAATTGGTGTAATCCTCTTTTAAGGAAATACATGGAAAAATATTAGAAAAATATTGGATAACAAATCCCAATGACATAGAATTTGAATCAATTTCAATTAATATCATAGTTTTCACATAGATGCCAAAGAAATAACATTGCAAAAAGGCCTAGATAAATAAATGTGGTGTAGAAGCTATACTTGATATGTTTGAGAAACCATAATGAGATTAGGTGGAGATGATTCACAAATGTAATTTTTTCTTTTGAAGTATCCATTAATATACACGAAGAAACAATTTTCAATAATTTTTTTTATATTAAATATTCTCTTCATATTTTTTGAGGAGTTTGATATTATTTAGTACATATATATGAAATTTGGTTCTACCTCAATGTATTCATGTGTGAAACTTTATGCTAGTTATAGGGAACCATTTGTTGTAAATAGCAAGGGGGGGGGTGGGGGGGGGGGGGGGGGGGTGGGGGTGTTGGTGTGGGGCGGGGGGGAATCAATATTCTCAAAGAATATTACATATTTATATTTTCACTTACATTCACCATTCAATTTAAATGCGTTATCATGAAAAACATAAACTAGTCATACACATCATACACAAGGACACAAATGACACAATGAATTTTTAAGGTGGAAACCCATCAAGGGAGAAAACCACCATATTCCTTCTCTACTTCAATAATTACATTATTTCATTGGAACCAAACAGTAGGAAGCACATACTCCCTTTAGAATGTTTCACTGACACCCACCAACATGAAGCACCAACTCCCTTACATTGTTTTTGGGCACCCATTAGTAGGAAGAAAGAACACCCTCAATTGTTTCACCATCTCTCACCATCAGGAAGCACCAACTCCCTTCTCAGACTCGCTGGCATCCACTCCCTTTGTTGTCTTGCTAGTATCCACCAAAAATAAGCACCTACATCCTTAGATTAGTTTGTTGGCACCAAGCAGCTGGAGGAACTGACCCTAAAAAATCTATGGACCTCCATTTCAAATTGTATCCACTCCCTTTAGCACAATCTTTAAAGTAACAAAAAACCTTGAAAAATTTCTCTATTGTTCACCAAAAAATTCAATGTTATGTTGCTAGTAACTCAATAGAAATCATCTTTAGTAGTAATATAATATAATTCTCATGCTTTCATCAGATGATCCCTCATAAAAAATGATGTCATCAACAACTAATTTCTTCAGTAATTCATAGTCATCATATATAGTATACAAGTTAGGGTAATACTAGTCCTTATCATAAAAATACCTCCAACAAAAACAATAATACTCAAAACAATTTTGGTAGATAATCAAAACCTCATTATCTTCATAATACTCAAACATCAACCTCATTATTTTGGAAGATAATAAAAACCTCATTATCTACATCAACATTGGTAGATAATCAAAACATAATTATCTTCATCATACTTAGATATCAACCTCACAAAAATCTATGGGTCATATATATCAACAAATCAACCAATGAAAACCTGACAACAATATGTAATCAAATTAATACTTGCTCTTGTGACACCATTGCTAACAACCAGTTATGTTTTGGATCAGTAACGATACAACATAAATTAAATATCAATAGTTCTGGTCATGAACACTAACTAAAGGGTTTAGAAATTCATAGCAAACATATTACTTACAGCAAGTTATACTCAGATTGACCTTGCATAAATGGCCTTTTATATCTTTGGTAGTAGTTTAAAAAAGTATAGGGTTTGTGCACACTAAATTTTAGTCATGTTTCATCAATGTGGATCAAATTCTATAGGCACAGTTCAAGGCTACATGAGCAAAGAGCTTGATATTGGCTAACAATCACATATCAAGGAACCTCACATTATGTGTTCACCATAACACATGCTCAAAATGCATGATCCCTAGATCACACTCTGACATTACACTTCATAACAAAACAAAAAACAAATTCCAAAATAAAGATGCACTTAAATATTTCTTCCTCACACTTAGAATTATAAGTAATTCCCTTGATCACTTTGTTATACTCTAGAAATCATGATTTTGCACCAGTGCTAGATTTGAGGCACACTTGCATTAAACCAGTTAGGCATAACATAGTGCTCATTAGGTCAAATCAGAAGAGGCCTAATTAGATTAAAATTCAATAGACAGACAACACCCTACGCATAGGGTTTTATGCTAGATAAGAAATATTAGTGTGCATTTTCTTCTATGTTACATTGAACAAAATTAATACCTTACACACCAGATCACTAGAGAATAATGCACTTATTCATTTGTGTTAGCACAAATAATATGGAACCATGTGTACTAGATCGATTAAACACATAATGTGGCATACCAATACACATGATCACACTAGTTCACACAACATCATTCATAAGGCACCATTAATGGAATAGATACTTGTGCTAGAACATAAAACATTTGAGCTATGAACTTGCCCTCATTACACCATTAAAACAAGATTAAAACCATGTAATTTATTAGAACAGAGAAGGGGTGAGAATTACTTCCATACATGCAATTAAACTTTCATAAGTGAATGTACACATGGGACAAAAGCCAACAAAAATTGAACTAGGCAATCGATTAACATCACATCTTCAGTCACAGATCAAAAATTCATACCAGATCAAATAAGGATTATAATTCAGCACACCAATACATCATCTACATCCAGTTATTTATCAAGTAAAATTTGAGGCTTCAAAATTCTCTCATTAAATCTTATCCCTGTATCATCACTTTGTCCCAGAAAATAACTACCTGAGATAGAACATGATGTAAGTGTTGAAGCCCAAAATTGTCTCTTTTTGACAACCTTCCTACACTCCATCCTCCTCCTTTTTTACTCTAATAACTCTAATTGAGCATGAGTTTGTAAGTTTCATGGAAATGACATGTACTTAAACATATTTTATCTCATAAGTTTCACTTTTATTTATTATTTAACTTAATATTTGCATGAGCTACTAAATTGCACAAATTTTGCAACTAATCACTGGTTCTACAACAAAGTTGAGGTTTTATAGGTTTTGAAACTCTAGCTGAAGAACCAGACATATGGGTAGTTGGATAATAGCTTACACAATGATATTTTCCTATATTCATGATTCAGATCCATGATAAGAACACCACACAGGGCTAATTAACGCGGAAGTCAAATAATGAAGAAGGAGCCGAAGGCAAACTAGGTGAGCGAGGAAATTAATGGAAGTAGATATTTAGCCTCATGATTTACTTGTCTGATAGAAAAAAATGAGTAAATCATGAGATATTATCTTTTTATGATATTTTTAGTCTCCGTTGAGTAAGATAGACTCATAAATCTCTAAACAATTATTGATAGAGGTTATAAATCTACCTCTCGATATGACAAACACAGCCTTGAATATTAATTTGAGAACTCTATTTTATAGTTATAAAAACTTTGTTTTATTTGATATCCTTGATGTGCATTATTTTGATGCGGATATAATCATTTGAAGGGGTCATGTTGTTATCTACATCTTGCAGGAGACCCCCCTAGAGTTGCAAGGTTTTATTGTTTTCAATTAATATTTCAATTATGAATTTTATGTAGTGTTTAATTCATTTATCTAACTGTCTAGTTTCGATTGTTAATGAATACTTTTGACAGTGAACACAAAGTTCATAACAGAGCGTATTTTGTTTAATCATTTTGATGTAGGATGAATGAGTGAAGCTGAGACCTCTTGTGAACATGATAAGTAGTATGCAAGAGTGTGGATTGATTTATGATTTATAGTATTATTTGAGTTTGGTGAAGAGGATTTCAATTTCCAATTAGTGTCAATTTCTCTTTTTCTATTAGAGTGATTTAGATTTAGTTTCATTATTTAGTTGAGTAAGTGTGATATTTATTTCTACAAAGTGTGATATTTCATTCAAGCAAGCGTGATGTTTCTTTCAAGTAAATGGTGATATTTCTTTTAAGAAAGTGTAACGATTTTTATTTCATTTTTGTTAAAGAGTGACATATTTACTTTCATGTAAGAGTGTTAGTTGTTAAGAAAACATGTGAATCTCGATATCTCAATTTAATCTAGGAATTGATTGAATAATAAGGACTTCTAGTACATACATTGCACATACACTTCATCAGTATACTAGCCCTGGTTGATAATTTATGTAGTAATTTAACATAAATTAAATTACCAAACATTTTTGCGCCGTTGCGAGCGAAGTGCATAAAGGAGTATTTTTCTCTTCACTAAAAAAAAATAAAAATAAAAATGATATGCATAGGGAAAGAGATTCTAGAGTTAGATTTGTAAGTAGAGGTAGGAGTTTGATTCTAACATCATCACTCACCCCACTATGAACTCGTAGTGCCACACCATCTAGAGAAACTCATATTCCATCAATTGCAGGAAGACATAGACTTCTTGAGGTACTTAGATCTGAAATCCAACCTAAAGATTCACCAACTTCCTCTACCGAAGCTATAGTAGAAGAATAAGATCCTACATCCCCAACAAAAGGAGTAATTTTTCTATCTTCAATTGGAGAACAATTTCTAAGACAAGAACTGGAAATCCCTAGTGAAGAGGAAGAGGAAGAAACCTATTTTAACATTCCATTGATAGAAAAGCTAGGGGAGCCAGAGGAGGAACTATAAAACCCAATTTTGGAACCTTACATTACCTTTGAGGAATCTACAATGGTAGGAGAAGGGGAAGGAGAAGTACATAATGTGAATGGTGAACAACCTAGGATTGGAGGTGGAAGATGAGGAAATAGAGGAGGTGGAAGAGGTGGAGGAAGAGGAAGAGGAGTTGGTAGAGGAGATATAGATCCTTTTGGATTTCCCATCTTTTATGAAGATACCATAGCCATAATGAAAAATATCTTGCCATTTATCCTCCATAATTTCCATGGATTAAGAAATGAGGATCCTGAAACATTTCTATTTGAGTTTGAAGTCTTGTGTAGATCCTATGACTACTTGCTTGATACTCAAAAGTTGAAATTGTTTCCAGCCACTCTTAAGGATGCAACATTAAAATGGTTTATGGGCTCAGGAGCACATTCTATAAGAACACATGAAAAAATGAAAAATGCATTCTTAGAAAAATACAAGGATTATTGTATGCACCATAAAATTAAAGATGAAGTCTTTAAAATGATGCAAAAATAAGATGAAAGTCTTGAAGATTTCGTTGAAATATTTTCTTATAATGTGAAAAGGGCTAAAATGCATAATCTAGATGAAGAAACTTGGAAAGATCTCTTCCTAAAATCTACCCGAGATGAGTGGATATATGTTCTCAGTTTCATGGGTAAAGGAGATATTTCTTAGTTATCATTTGGAGATATTTCTGAGTTATGCCTACACATTTCAAGAGGAAAGGCAAGAACTAGGAAAAATCCAAGAGATCCCATTTTGTCTAGGATTAATAAATCTGCAGTTGAGACAGTAAGTAGGGATGAAATAGCCAATTTGCTTGAAAATTTTTAAAAATATATTTTGGGGAGTCTCAGTGAAAAAATATATACACTTAAAGTACAAAACAAGGAAAAGGATGAAAATTGTGCATTATATACCTTTTGTCCAAAATTTAGAAACAAGCATGCCTTGAGAGAATTCTATCTTTTGTCCAAAATGTAGAAACAAGCATGCCTTGAGAGAATGCCCCCTTGACTTAAAAAGTGTAGACACCTATGTTTTATGTGCAAAAAATAATGATACAAAGGAATGTCCTTCAATACTGTGTATTAAAGCTATCTATCAAGAGGAAGTAATGAAAAATCAAGTAGAACCTCTTTGTTTTATTTCCAAGAGACCATGGCAAAATCCGTAATCGAATATGACTTAAGGTTTCAACACTCAAACATATGCACAACCACAACAAAGTAATTGGACTACACCCATGCCTTGGAAACCTTGGTCTCAACCTTGGGCACAAGGATGGAAAAATAATTATGGAAAATATCCTCAATATCCTCAATTTCAACAACCTTACCCTGTTTTTCCACCACAATATTTTCCTCAGCTTGTTCAACCCTTTCAACCTCAAAATCCAAACCCACAACTTTCACTACCATTTCCACAAAAGCCAAATCAACTGCTTGCTCAACCACTTCCACACACAAATAATAAAAACTCACAGCCTATTTGCAACATGGAAGGGAAAAATTTCCAAACTTACATGATAACTCCATTAGATCTAAATAATGTCCAACTTAGATCTGGTAGAGTATTGGAAAATAAGTCCCCGTCCATTGTTATCCAAGAGTTTGAGAAGGATGACCTCTCTAAGAAAGAGAAATATCTTCATCAAGAGGAAAATACTAAAAAAAAACCACCATGTACATTCTAATGATACTCCAATAACCTCAACTCCGATTATAGAACAACCTTGGGTTTTTGTTCAAAATCCACCTTTTCCTGAAAGATTGAAAATTGACAAAGGGGTAGAAAAATAGATTGTGTTGCCTGATTAAAATATGATATATGAACTGAAGAATGTTTTTATAAAAATTCCTTTGTTACAAGCTATCAAAGAAATACCAATATTTTTAGAGACAAACATGGAGTTAAGTATTAAAAAACCAAGAAGAAAAATGAACGAAGTTAAAAGAATCCAGTTAGTTGGGAAAATTACAGATATCATGATGGGAAAGATAACAGTTAAAAAATATATAGATCCAGGAAGTCCCATTGTGAAAACACACATTAATGGTGTTGAGATTCCATATATATTGATTGATTTAAGGAGCGTCCATAAATATCATGAGTAAACAAACTATGAATCAATTGAAACTTCCTAATCTTCAATATACACCTACACTATTGCAATTAGCAGATAGGTTTGTTGTCAAAAGTGAATGTGTGTTATAAGATGTATTTGTATCCTTAGGTTCTTGGGAATATCCTATTGTCTTCATGATATTTTCACCCAAGAATAATCTAGGAGGACACCCATTGATTCTAGGTAGACCACGGTTAGCTACAATTGATGCTTTTAGAAGTTGTAGATCTAGTGATATGCTTATCCATGGTGGAAGTTAGACAAAGAAATTCACATTATATCCTCCTGCAAAAAAAATAATAGAAGTAGAAAGTGAAGCATGGATAGATGATGATAATGAAAACTTTGATATACGACCAATTTTTGCTACTTCACATATGGATGAAGAATATCAGATTTTGAATTTAATAGAAAATAATGAACCTTCCTCATATTGTGAACAAAATCAAAGTTTTCAAGAAAATGTAATATTGAATATATTTCATCTCATCAAATGGATTTACATTCTATGGATAAATTTGACAATTTTTAATAGATTTTTTTCAAGGGAAAACTCTGAATATTAATGATAATCTGGAAGAATCTCAAAAAAAAGAATTAGTGAAGATGTTACAAGAACATTCCTATGTTTATGTATGGGAATACACTGATATGAAAGGAATTGATACTAATACTTGTATGCATCATATCCATATTGAATAAAATTCTAGACCAATCCAACAACCTTAGATGACGTTGAATCCAAATCTAATGGAAATTGTTAAAGAATAATTACAAAATTGTTAAACGTGAATTTCATTTATCCAATATGAAACAACAAGTCGGTCTCACCATTGCTAATTGTTTCAAAAAAGAATGGAAAATGGAGAGTATGCATTGATTATAGGGAATTGAATAAAGCTACTTTAAAATATCATTTTCCACTTCCTTTTATAGACCAAATCTTGATACATTGGTAGGGAAAAAATAATTTTCATTCTTGGAGGGTTTTAATGGATATAAAAAGATACAAGTAGCTCCAGAATATCAAGATAAAACAATCTTTACCTTTCCATGAGGAACTTAGTCTTATCGAGTACTTTCTTTTGGGTTATTTACTGCACCTGCAACATTCCAAAGGGTAGTTTTAGGAATTTTTTTCTATTCTAATTCATGATTGTGTGGAACTTTACGTGCATGATTTTACTATCTATGGAAACTAATTTGAAGAAGCTCTTAAAAATTTGGAAAAATTTCTCATTAGGTGTAAATAAGCAAATCTCTCATTAATCCATAAAAAATGTTTTATGATGTTCACTGAGGGAATTGTTTTAGGCCACCATATTTCAAGAAATGGAATCAAAGTGGATGCATCTATGGTAGAAGTCATTTCTAAATTATTAGGTCCAACTTGTATTAGAAGTTTCCTTGGTTTTATTGGCTATTATAGAAGATTTATAATTTTTTTTACAAATATAGCCTACCATTTTTCAAATTGTTACGAAAGATTGTGAATTCATCTGGAATTTTGAATGCCAAAAAGATTTTGAAACATTGAAAGAAGATATTTATGAAGCACCCATTTTAAAAGGACAAAACTGGAAACTACCTTTTCATATTTCGACTGATGCCTCAGATACAAATTTAGGAGCTATATTGGGACATAAAGATTTAGCTCCTTATGCCATTTACTATACAAGAAAAAATTTTACCCATGCGGAGTTAAATTACACTGTAATAGAAAATGAGTTTTTAGCTATTGTACATGCCATCAATAAATTTAGACATTATATCACTAGTTATGAAACCTTCATTCGCATAGATAATTCTACAATTAGATATTAATGAATAAATCAATTAATAAGGGCATAATTACAAGATGGTTATTGTTATTACAAGAATTCAATATTACTATTTTGGATAGACCTGGAAAGAAAAACATATTTTTTGATTTTCTATTTAGAATCCAAAATCATAATATTGATGTTCCTATAGAAGATATTTTTCTCGATGAATATATTTTTGCAGTATCTATTAATTCTCCTTGGTTTGCAGATTTTGCTAATTATTTGGCTACAAGGAAGTTACTATCATACTTATCTCTTCGAGAGAAAAAGAAGGTTATTCAAACTAGTGCATCTTACTCATGGATAAATGAAAAATTGTACCATACATGACCTGGCTTAATCATTCACAAATGTGTTAAGAAGATGAAGTACCAGAGATATTAAAAGATTGTCATGATGAACCATGTTGAGGACATTTCATTGATAAAAGAACTAAAGTCTTTCTCTTAAGATATTATTGGCCTTCTCTTTTTAAGGATGCAACTGAATATGTTAAGAGATGTGACAATTGTCAAATAATGGGGAAGCCTGTTCCTTCCGATGAAATACCTCTACAACCTCAAGTACTTATTGAAGCTTTTGAGAAATAGGCTTTGGATTTTGTTGGTCCAATCAATCCATTGTCAAGACAAAAAAGGTACATTCTTGTTTTTACAGATTATGTCACAAAATGGGTAGAAGCTAAATCACTTCCTTTTTCTACTAAAAATTTTGTGGTTTCATTACTTTTGAGGATATTTTAAGTCGTTTTGGTGTCCCAAGGGAAATTGTGTAGATCAAGGTACTCAATTTACATCCAAGTTAGTATAGAAGATAATGGAGGAGTACAAAATCAAACATCGAAAGTCTACTCCATATCATCCACAAGCCAATGGGCAAGTTGAATCTACCAATAAAGTAATTGAAACAATTCTTACCAGGATTATGCATATGAATAGAAGGGATTGGGAAAAAAAGCTTCCAGGAGCTTTATGGGCATATCGTACCACATGGAGAAACACAACATGACACACTCCTTATGAACTTATTTATGGAAAGCAAGTCCTATTTCCTATTGAGTTCCAAAAAAATACTTTTAAAACAAAAACCAAATTGGGTCTTGATCTATCAGAAGCCCAAAGACAGAGAATGGAGCAATTCAATGAACGTGATGAGATATGATAAGATGTTACTCATAGAACCAAAATAGTCCAACAACAAAGATCCAGGTGGCATTATAAGTTTATCAAAGAAAGAAAATTCTAGCCTAGTGATTGGGCATTGCTTTTTGATTCAAAGTTTAAATATTTTCAAGGAAAATTTCAAACTCATTGGCTTGGTCCTTATGAGATTGAAACTAACTTTGATAATGGAGCAGTAAGAATAAAAACCATTAATGAAGAAAAAGTAACTTTACTTGTAAATGGTCATAGATTATGGACATATCACAAACCATTAATAAAGGAAGAGTTCATAAGAAATATGCAAGATAGTCTTAGTTTGAAGTTGGTTAAGGAAGATTCTTCTTCCTCTTCAACTTAGCTTTCTACTTTCATTTTCAAAAAAAAAAAATGAAAATATTTTTTTTTTGTATAAACATGAAACCAACATTGTTGGAATGTTTATATATAAAATCTAAGTTGAAAACCAAGAATTTTTGGCAAGGTAGATTTTCTTTTTAATTCCCTATTCTTGTCCCATTTATTTTTATTCCTCTTTTAAAAAATATGACAACTATAAAATTGTCAATAATCCGTGGCTCTCATGGAATTCAATAGTTGACTTGATAGATTGCAACTAGGGCAAATGAAGATCATGGAAAAAAAATTGAGTGAAGATTACAGCTAAAGCAACCTGAGTACAACTTGCAAAAGGACACATCCAAAATTAGTAAGGAGAAAAAACAGGTATGTAAATATTAGTTATATAATAAAGGAAAAAACATTGAGTTATGAAATTAAATAGATGTAGGACCGTTGCTATTGCCATTTTGTGTAATGATTACTTTCATTATGACATGATTTCGGTTCTGACGAAAATATCTTTTTAAAAGGATATAACTCTGATATGAAACCTTGTTATCATTCAAGTTCACTCCCTTCCTTCTGTATAACATTCCACTTCTGTTGCATACCATCAGAGTTCCTTACATTATATCCATTCCACTCGACCCTGTTCCATTGCCGAAAAGGCCTCACCTATTGCCCAAATTTTGTCCTCCATAACCAAAATTCCTTCCACAACCCTATCAAAGAGAGGAATTAGGGGCTACGACTTATTCAGCATGGGAGTCATTGTACTCTTAGAGTTGAATGGGGCTAAATTTATTGAAGGTTACCCACAGGTGAAACAATATTTGCAACAAGTAGAATTGTTACGGTTTGTTTAAAAATTTGATGGACATGAGATAGACGTTATGAAATCATATGCTCAGGCATATGATGGTATAGAAGTAGAGATTGGAGACATTAGATTGGTTTTGACATAGTCATTTGTAGCAGAAGCTACCAAATTGCTGAGAATCAGGGAAAGCTCGTTCAAGAACCAAAAGATCAAGGAGAAAGAATGGGAATTCGTCCTTGAAAACCTACGTATGGATATATCTGTCTTTAAGAATGGAATTCTAGTTATAACCATAAAGAATAAATGGAGAAATTTGCTGTTGATTATTAAAAAATTCATAACTTGTGAAGGTAGGTTTGTAAACATGTTATATTACCATGCTCACTTTATGATGATTTTTCTTGATGGTAATGAAATCAACCTACCTTACATCCTACTTAATAGTTTGATAAAAATGGCTATATTCAAAGTGTTTGGTTTTGTTATATTCTTTCCATGACTAGCCCATGTAGTTCTAGGGGAGTTAGAGTGGGGGAGCCCCCCTTGTTGTGCGATGTAGTGACTGGGGGGGGGGGGGGGGTGGGGGGGGTCACAGGGGGTTTGAGGCATATCGATAACCCCACTTTATGGGGTCCGAGGTAGTGCCCTGGAAAATTTTGGTTTTGGACCCTATGTTAGGTTGGGCAGACCCACCTATGGTTTTGTGCATGATTTTCACACATGTTTTTTGGACGCGATGGTTTTCGGTCCAAATATATATAAATACATATTGTAACATTGAAAGGAACATAATGAAAAATCAAGCTGGTAGTCCCAGTTTTTGGATCTAGGGGAAAATCTCTGTGTATATGTGTTTTATGTGTTATGCTCTCACATTGTTTATTTTTTGTGTTTTAGAATTCGTATGTAAGTAATTCCTGTGTAGGTTAAAATCTACATTTGGAATCAAAATTGTTTTGGCTTGAAGGGGACACCTTTGTTGTTGAGGGGTTTCACTCAGGCCTCTGGTAGACCCTGTTCAGTGGGAGATCTGCGAGATCGATTCTGGTGGTGAAAGAAGATGATGAGCAGTTGAAAGATAGAGATTGAGAAATTTAATGGTCAGAGTTTTGAGTTGTGCAAACTCAATATGGAAGATTTGTTAGTGGATAAAGATCAGTGGATCGCGGTAGATCCAGGTACTAAACCAATAGGAGTGTCTAATGAAGAATGGAATAAGTTGGATCGAAAGGCAAAGAGCACAATACGATTATTTATCTCAGATTCAGTATTGCTGAATGTATCAGGGGAAGCTACGGTGAAGGATTTGTGGGACAAGTTAGGGACTTTGTACCAATCTAAGTCTTTGGTGAATAAAATGTTCCTGCGGAAAAAGCTGTATAATATGAGGATGAAGGATGGAGACTCAGTGAGAGAGCATTTGAATTCATTTAATAATGTGGTAAGTCAGTTAGCATCTGTTGATATTAAAATTTCAGATGAAGATAAGTGCATGAGTTTGTTGTGTTCTCTACCAGATTCGTGGGATAGTCTGGTTATTGCAATAGGTAGCAATGCAACTTCCTTTCAGTTTGATGAAATAGTCTTAGCCTTGCTGACAGAGGAGATGAGACAGAAAAATATGGAGAGCCAGAATGGTGATGCCTTGTCTGTACGAGGATGGTCCCAGAACAGAAACAAAAGTAAGTCATCGAGTGAGAGATCTAAATCTAGAGGGAGATCTAAATCTCCAGGAAAACCTATAAAGGTGGTGTGCTAGAAATGCAGAAAGGAAGGCCACTTCAAAAGGGACTATAAATCTAAATCTCTTGACAAAGGAAAGGGATCTGATGAGGCTCCTTCTTCAGAGGCGAAAACCACCTTAGATGAAGGTAGGGATATGTATTTGGCTTCTTTAAGTACACATGTAGATCATGAGGCATGGTTGATTGACTCAGGTGCATCCTTTCACTTCACTCCCCATAGAGAGTGGTTCTGTGAATATCAGAAATATGATGGTGGTGATGTCTTCTTGGGGGATGACAGGAAGACTAGAAAAGTTGGTTGTAAAAAAGTAAAGTTGAACTTGCAAGGTGGAAGGGTTAGAATGCTTCTAGGTGTTCTACATATTCCTGCATTAGCCAGAAATCTGATTTTTGTAAGCAAGTTTAATGATGCAGGTGTAAAAACAGTGTTCGAGAAGGATACCTACAAAATGGTTCGAGGAGCACTGGTATTGATGTGGGGAGTTTGGATTGGAACTCTGTACAAGCTACAATGCAACACTATTATTGATGGGTGCAATAGTTCTGTGGTTCCTGAAAGTGGAGCAGAAAATGTAGTGGTCTCTGGAGAGAATACCATGCTGTGGCATCAACGGCTTGGACATATTGGAGAGAAGGGCCTTCGAATACTTCATGGTAAAGGTATAGTAGAAGGTATGAGTAATAGCTCTCTAGATTTTTATTTCTGTGAAAATTGATTTCTATGCATAGTGATGTGTTTGGACCTGTGAAGGTTCCATCACTGGGTAAGTCTGTGTACTATGTATCATTTATAGAAGACTTCTCAAGGAATACATGGATATATTTCCTTAAGAAGAAATCTGAAGTCTTTGACAAGTTTAAAGAATTTAAGGCTCTAGTGGAAAACCAGATAGAGAAGAAGATAAAGGTGCTGAGTATAGATAATGGTGGAGAGTTTTGCAGCAAGGAATTTGAAGAATTCTGTAAGAAGTGTGGTATATCACAGTAGAAGACTACTCCATATACACCTCAGAAAAATAGAGTTGTAGAAAGAATGAACAAGATGTTGATGGAAAGGGCAAGAAGCATGCTCATTGGTGTCGATTTAGGATAGGAATTCTGGGCAGAGGCGTTAGATACTGCATGTTACCTGGTCAACAGGTCACCTTCATCAGCGTTGGACATTAAGACTCCACAAGAGGTATGGATTGGTAAGAAACCCTCTCTTTCACATATAAGGGTATTTGGATGTGATGCATATGTACATGTTCCAAAGGAGAAAAGAACCAATTTTGATAGTAAATATGAAAATTGCATATTTATTGGGTATAAAGATGGTTTAAAGGGTTATAAGCTTTAGAACCCAGTAACAAGGAAGGTTGTGTACAACCGAGATGTGGTGTTCAGAGAGGTGAAAGATGTTATTAAACATGAAGTCCAACCAAAGGAACCTGAGAAGATA